>JAJIBD010009996.1:0-56410 GCA_021461705.1 Cryptotis parvus | reverse complement strand
TGCCCTGTTCCATTCCCTCTCTTCGGAGGAAATGAAAGCTGTATTTGGCAGGTGTGGGGAGGCTTCCTGACTCAAATCCCAAGGTTGGGGTTGTCTGGCATTTTGGGGGAAAGTCAGTGAATGCTTCAGCTTCCGGAGCACACAGCTTCCTGGGTGTCCAGCCCCCCTGCGGCTCTAGCAGGCCCGTATTAGCAGCCTGGTCCTGGGCCAGCACAAAGCCTCAGTGGGAGGAGCTGGGCTGGAACCCTTTGAATTATTTATACGGAGAGGCAGTTTTCAGTTCTGAGACCCACTTGCACTGAAGTTCCCATTTTGAAAGCCGGCCACTTTGGTTTTGGTCCTGCTGTTTCCTCCAAGCAAACTCCAAAGGTCTGAGTAGAATTGTCTTCCGGATCTCCGAGGCCACAGCCAGTGCCACAAAGCAGCCTTTCCATCAGTGGCTCTGAAACGGTTCAGAGCCAGTGGGGGCAGCACCACCAACAGAAAACAACCATGACTGTGGTCCTCTGGCACCGGCGGGAAGCCGGGCAATCCGGACACGGGCCTTTCTCAGACAGCGCTGTAGCCGGAGGCGGCGCTCCTGCTTTGGAAGGCAGCAGGGTAAAGCATCGCCTTCCCAGAACCTGACAGGGGTCTGTCCCAACGGTCTCTGGAAGCCAACGGTCTCTTCATACAGCCAGCTTTGTGGGCTGTATGAAGAGGACTTTCATGGGGCTAGTGAGAGCACTGCTGAGTACTGAAGAGAAACCACGCTGGGTACAAGGCGGAGAGCTCGAGTCTAGTTCTGGCCCAACAATCACTTCAGCCTTCCCCTCAGACTTCACACCCCTGCACTCGCGGACGGGAGCCTGCAGCAGCGGCCCACTCCCCCTGCCGCCGCCCGGCGCCTTACCTTGCTCCATTTCTAATGCTCAGCAGAGCACAATGACCTGAAAACTGCTATTCAAAACCACGTCTGAATCCCTTCCCCCCAACACTGGCGCATAGGTCACAGCATTAATTCCGACTCACTCACAAGGGTGACGATTTCATCCATGTAAGGCCGGATGTGGCTCTTCACGAAGGACACCAACATTCCCAGCTGCTGGAACAGGAACTGAACGGGACAGAAGGTCAGCAAGGGGGTCCGCGCAGAGGCATGACTCAGGCTTCTCCGGTCTATGTGAACAACTGAATCTGTTTCCACAGGGGCTTTTTCAGCGAACTCCTCCCTCCCTCCCTCCCTCGCTCTCTGTTACGGCAGTCCTGGCTACTGCACCCAAGGTCTCTCACACACGCAAGGCAAGTGCCTGCCACTGAGCCGTACCACCAGCCTACTGGATTCATTTCAAAGACTTAAAACCTTTGGTGGTGGTGGGGGGAATGAAAACAATGTTTTAAGGCTTCCTGTGCCTGGCCAGTCGGATACTGCACACACAGCAGGGGCCATTTGGAGCCACTGTCCACTACCAACTCTGAGATCTTCCTCTGCACCCACCGCTGGGTGAGAAAGCCAGGGGATGGCCCAGAGCACTGGATCACGTTTTTTGAGCAGGAGTCCTAGGTTCAATCCCGGCAACCACCTGAGCACCAGGTGCGAGGGAGACTACAAGAGTATGCTACCCGCACGGCAGAGCCTGGCAAGCTACCCGTGTCGTATTTGATATGCCAAATACCAGTAACAATTATAGACCTCATTCCCATGACCTGATGGAATGGTTTGAGGCTCTTTATGTCCCTGGAGCAAACAGCTGCCCTTGGGCTCTACTTGCATGAGACAGGACATATGGAGATGTTACTGGTGATGATGGAAGGGAAGACAGTGACAGTGATACCTGAGCACCAATGGCGGGACTCCCAAGCAGAATGAGAAGTGCCCCGGGGACAGTCGGGTGAGATCCAAGAAGGAGCCCAACCAAGAGAGGCCGGAGATAGCCCGAGGGCTGGAGTGCTCGCAGGGAGTTCCATCCCCAGACACGTGTAGTCCCTCAGGCACTGCCATGAGAGGACCATGAGGGCCAATCCCCAAACCCGGCCCAAGCAAACCTACTCTTAGTACTACTTATAGGCCTTTTTTTTTTTGTTTTGGGGGTCACACCCAGCTGTACAGGGCTTACTCCTGGTTCTGCACTGAGGAATCACTCCTGGTGGAGTCAGGGGACCATAACAGAATGCCAGGAACTGAATCTGGGTTGAGGCGTGTACAAGGCTGGCGCCTTAGCCACTGTCCTCTTTCTCTCTGGCCCTTCTCTTAGGCTTGTTCTAAGAGAATAACAAGATAATTACCAGAAAGCACTAGCAAAGGAAAATCAAAACCATTAAGTGCTTCCTAGGTTTCTTGGAGTCACTAAGGACATAAGAAGAGATGTATTGATTTTTTTTTTTTTTTGGGGGGCACACCTGCCAGTTTTCAGGGCTTATTCTGGCTCTGTGCTCAGGGGTCACCCCCAGGCAGGCTCAGGGAACCATGTGGGATGCCAAGATGGACCAAGATACCAAGAAGGGATACCAAGATGGCTTGATGGACCCAAGCCCTGAAGGCAATGTGCAAGGCCAAGTCTCCTACCCTCCGCCCCTGGACATGCACTCTTTAATCAACTGCAAACACAGCTTCCATTTATCTAGCTCAATCAGTCACTGACTTTCCAAGAGAAATACAACTATTATGGGTATTGTAGCCCATCTGTAGTAAGTAACTCAATTAGCTGTCTCGGGCCACATCCCATGGTGTTCAGGACTTAAACCTTACTGTACACTCCAGGGGTCACTCCTGGCGAACCCAGGAGTGCTGAAGGTTAGCTGCATGCAAAGAAAGCACCTTACCTACTGGACTATCTCTTCAGCCCAATTAATTAGGTTTTAATTAATTAGGTAACCATATCTCTAAGTGATTAGAGCAAGCACATCGGGAGAGGGATGGGCTAAGGAGAGAGTGTCCCAACGCTTTTCCTTTTGAAACAAGCACCTGACTGAACTTTGTCTTGTTTTATTTTTTTTTGCTCTTTGGGTCACACCTGGCAATGCTCAGGGGTTACTCCTGGCTCTGCACTCAGGAATTACTCCTGGTGGTGCTCAGGGGACCATATGGGATGCCGGGATCGAACCCGGTGGGCCGCGCCCAAGGCAAATACCCCTCCCCGCTGTGCTATCACTCCGGCCCCATCTGACTGAACTTTGAAGGAGCAGCCTCCTCCTCAAAGAGGGCTACCTTTCACATGCATGAACGCACACACACATGCTCGCGTGCACACACACACACAGAAACTCACACATACACATAAACACACACTCATCTATGCGCACGCACACTCTACAGCCACTGGCAGGGAAGGACAAAGCAGAGGCGGGCTCACACACTTCCCCCTGCTGCTCCCCAGTAGTTTACAGATCCTGGCTGACTTAGGGAACTAGCCACTGGGGGTACTTGTGACTCTTCCTTTTTCCTTTTCTAGAGCTCTGAATTCCTGCTCTTGTATGTTTTAAATTCACAATAAAGAGCAAGTTCAAGATACCCCCATGGGGCTGGAGGGATAGCCCAGCCGGTAGGGCGTTTGCCTTGCACGCAGCCGGCCTGTGCCGGCCTGGGTTCGATTCCCAGGCGTCCCATATGGTCCCCGAGCACTGCCAGGAGTAATTCCTGAGTGCAGAACCAGGAGAAACCTCTGAGCATCGCCGGGTGTGACCCAAAAGCAAAAAAAAAAAAAAAAAAAAAGATACCCTCAGTTCACCTTTAACCTCAATCTCCAAAGACACAGACCCCAGACCCAAGCACCTCCCATCTTGTCCCCCCGCCCCATGGTGCAATTTCAGGTCTTATAATAAACCTTTTCCTTTTTCTTCAAATTTTCCTGGTGAGAGCACTGGCGTGATAGCCCAGTGAGCAGGGCATTAGCCTTGCTCATGGTCAACCTGGGTTTGATCCCGGCATCCCACATGGCCCCACGAGTATTGCCAGAAGGGATTCCCTGAGTGCAAAGCCAGGAATAAGCCCTGAGCATCACCAGGTGTGCCCACTTCCCGCCAAAAATTATTTTTTCCTGACTGTTGAAGGGAATGTTGCTGTTCATAACCTTAGTAAAAACAAGTCCCAGACCAGCCAAAACATTGGCTGTCGACTGGATGAAACCAGCACAAAATAAACTGTATGAGAAACCAAGAAACCCTCCACTAAACAAAGCAGAAGAATAGGAAGGGCCTGGATCAGGGCACTCATGTACCGAAACATTCTACAGTGGTGAGAGCCCGCTCACCACATGGAGGCAATCTGACTCCATAGAGCCGTCCCTGCCTCCCGGGCCCTCTCCTGAGAACCACTGCTGACAATGACCTACAAGCATAATGATTACATTTTTTGCTATGTGAAATATGAAAAGAAAAAGAATCAGAGCTGGAGCAGAAGCAGGGTAGTGGAGATGAGGAGGTCCGTAAGCCAACAGCAAAGGCGGCCTCTCAAAGACTTCACCTTACCCCGTCACTTCACGAGTCACAGTCGGGGCAGGTTCTGGGTTGTGGTTCCTAAGGGGCAGCCGCATACAGAAATGCAGAGCCAGGCGCCTCATTCACAGGGAATGGGCCAGGCAGACACCTCACTTCCTCTCGGATTATTTCATGATTTCCTCTTTTATTTCTCCTAAACATTAGCTCTTCTAGAGGATTCCTGGGCGTGGGGCCCTGAGTATTACCAAGAGCAGCCCCTACGCACTATGCTAGGAGTAGCCCTCAGCACTGCCAGGTGGGGCCCCTAAATAAAAAACAAAATCTTCAAGATATATAGGAGGCGTAAAACTGTATTCTTCGTTAAATATTTTCAAAGAGGGTGCAATGAGATGCTCCAGATCAGCAAAGACAGCATTCGCTTCACACAGCCAACTACTTTTATGCTCCAGGTACAAAGTTAGAAATAATTTTTCAGTTGTGTTTTCTTTTTCTGTTTTGGGGTCACACCTGACTGTGCTCAGGAATCACAGGCTCGGGGGACCATAGGATACCAGGGATTGAACACAGGTAAGTCATGTGCTAAGCAAGCACCCTACCAGCTATACTATCATTCTGGTCCCTAGAAAATATAATTTCTAAAAAAAAAATACCATCTTATCAAATGTATATCAAATTAAACACATAATCACAGAGGGAAAATAATGAGAAACCTTAAAAATTCAAAAGTCTGACCATATACTCTTGTGAAAAGTATTCTTTTTTTTTTTTTTTTTTTTTGCTTTTTGGGTCACACCCGGCAACGCTCAGGGGTTACTCCTGGCTCTAAACTCAGGAATTACTCCTGGCAGTGCCTGGGGGACCATATGGGATGCCGGGATCGAACCTGGGTCTGCCCCCATGCAAGGCAAACGCCCTACCCACTGTACTATCGCTCTGGCCCAGTCAAATGTATTCTACGAACAGTGGGACTACAAAGTCTTGTTTTCTTCACGCGGAGGCGGAGACGCGGGCCACACAGCAGTAATCACAGGCTATTCCCAAAGCAGTGGGTCATGCCTGGACGTGCTCAGGAGACCACGCGTGCTGGGGGCTGAACTTGGACCCTCCACCTGAAAGCATGAAGCGCTTTCCTGACCCCGCCAGCCACTCTGAACCTTAGCAGATCTGCTCTCTGTCATGGGGCGCACCAGGTCTTTTCATCTAGGACCCCTGCCAGTGGTGCTGCGTGGGTCTGCGGCTATTCCTGCCCATCCTGGGCCCCTCAGTATGTGCCTGATGGTTCAATATTTGGGCAGCGCTGTGCCTGGTGGTTCTGAGGGCAGAGGCATGTGGTGCATGGATCAAACTTTGGGTATCTCGTTCCAGGCATATGCTTTACCTCTCTGACCATTACCACTGACCCCTGGTCTGCTGACCGCATAGGTCAAAAGAAATTTTCTGCTGGCCCATGAAAAAATGATTGTCACTTAAGTGACAGGCGTTTTCAACTGTTGGTCTGTGGACTGGTGTGGTTCTTCCATTGCATAACGGTTATAGAACACTGGTACAAATATCCAAGGTCAGGCAAAACGGGGATCAGGAGGTCTTATCAATGGGTGAAATCAACCACAAGTGTGTGGGAGTCAGAGGTTAGGTAAGACAGAGAAGGAAACAGTATGCTAATAATTGTTGGAAATGATAATACCAGCCTAGAACTGAGCATTGAACGTAGCAAAGAGATACACATGATAACCTCTAAATGTATGCATTGGAAATCACAATGTGTAAGAGGAAAGAGACAGACAGACAGACAGACAGACAGACAGACAGACAGACAGACAGACAGAGAAAAGAGGCAAAGTGCCTGCCACAGAGGCAGGCTAGGGAGGGGGAAGGAATCAGGGGACATTGGTGGTGGGAAATGGGCACTGGTGGAGGGATGGTGCTGAAACACTATGACTGAAACCCAAACATGAACATATTTGTAAATGTATATCTCACGGTGGTATAATAAAAAGAATTAAAAAACAACAACACTGGTATAGGTTCTAGCACTCACAAAACTACTTTTAGGGGCTGAGTGATAATAGAACGGATAAGACATTTGCTTTGTACATGGTCAAACTGGGTTCGATCCCTTGCACCCCATATGGTGCCCAGAGCCTGCCATGACTGATCCCTGAGTGCAGAGCCAGGAGTAAGCCCTGAGCATTGCCAGGTACGGCCCAAACCTCCAGTTACTTTAGCCTCTTTTGATGATCTAGCCTGAATCAGTTATACTCTGGTGATTGCAAGGAGGACTTTCTAGTTCTATCTTTTTTTTTTTTTTTTTTTGCTTTTTTGGGTCACACCCAGCGATGCTCAGGGGTTACTCCTGGCTCTGCACTCAGGAATTACTCCTGGTGATGCTCGGGGAACCATATAGGATGCCAGGGATCAAACCCAGGCGGCATAGGCCGGCCGTGTGCAAGGCAAACACCCTACCCGCTGGGCTATCGCTCCGGCCCCCAAGTTCTATCATTCTTTAACCTTTTTTTTGAACCACTCACTGGTGCTTAGGGGCTACTCTCTGTGATGCTCAGGGAGTCAGGGGGTACCTGGATTGAACCTGGGCCTCTTAGGGTGCAAAGCCTTTACTCAGTCCTTTGAGCTGTCTCTCTGGCCCCTCAACTTTCAGTATCTGGAACTTTTCTGAACAAAATTTCCCCCCCACCCCCTTAACTCTCATCCTCTTTTTCTCTCTAAATCATAAATCATAGAACACTAAAAGCAGTGGGTTTTTCTTAGGGAGGGTCATGTCTGTCGGGTCTGCGCCACACCTAGTGGTGCTTACTCCTGGCTCGTGTTCAGGTCGCTCCCTACAGACGACTTAAGAGAGGAAAGTGGGTAACGTTTCAGTGGCAATCTGACAGGGCCAATCTGAACCATGTGTTCAGAATTACAATCAACAATCGAAGACAAACTGACATTCCGAAACCCAGCAAGAAGATGCAACCTCAGCTGACCCCTGCAGTGCGCGCTGAAGTGGGACTTACACCCGGTTAAGAAGCAACAAGAGAGCCAGCTACGAGGCACGTCAGCTTTTACTGGACACCTGGACCAAGCTCCGGGTCACTGGGACTAATGCTGCCCCGCCTCCACTGGTCATTCATCGTCTAGGCACTCTGTCAAGAAACTGGGCTGAGCTGAGGAACCTGTGCAGCGCGGTGTTGGACGCAGAGGAGGGAAGGCGGGAGGCTCGGAGCAGGGGCAGGACAGGCACAGGCAGGTCCCCCCCCCCCCCGGGCGTGGCACGGAGCAGGGAGGGGCGGAGCAAGGGGCGGGGCTTTCTACTTACTTCCCGGATGGCCCCGTCACACACGCGAATGACATTCAGGAACGTGGGCATGACCTGGGGCAGGAACTGCACACACTTGAGTCCCAGGGACTTGAAGATGAAGGTGATGGCCTGGACAACCATGGTGTGATGATGGGAGAGGGACTGGTCTCGGAAGATGCGCATCAGGGCCACCATGGACACGGCCGGGTAGAACTCGTCCAGGGGCAGGTTCCCCCATGTTGACCAGCATCTCACTAGTGCTGTAGTCCGCTGGGACAAATGATGATGACACGCATGAGCAAGACCCACATGCACCGGGCTCAGGCAGAGCAGTGCACACGACACACGTCCTGACAGGCATCCCTTCCTACCCGTCCACACTGTTTTAACACCACGGGAAGTTCCGGATCTTCTGGGAACCAATCCGTAAGCTCAACATCAGGGGGCTACACAGGCTTTGGCTTCTCTGTTACCCACGCCATAAAGTCTAAAACAGAGCTTGATGGGCTTTCTTCAGATTGCTGTTGAACTTAGTTTCTTACTACAGCAGCGTACAGCTTGGTAGCTGAAACCACCAATAAAAATAATGACTCTCTCAAATGAAAGTAAAGGGAGCTAAATTAGGCAAACATCTGTCTAACAGCTGCTTGGAGGCCCTAGAGAATTCAGACAAGTTAGTGGCAAACGCTACCTGAGCTGAGCAGGATCTCAAGCACTGGGTAGGCTGGAGAGAGAGTTCAGGAGACAAGGCCTTGTACACAGCTGACCTCAGTTTAACCCCCAGCACACACATGGTCCCCTGAGAACTGAAGGGTCACTCCTAAGCACAAAACCTGGAACAGGCCTGAAATTGGATCAGAGGTTTCCAAAAACTATTTGGTCTACTACCACCTTTCAAAATAATAATCACTATGGGGGCCGGAGCAATAGCCCAGCGGGTAGGGGCGTTGCCTTGCACGCTGCCGGCCCATGCCGCCCGGGTTCAATCCCCGGCACCCCATATGGTCCCCCGAGCACCGCCAGGAGTAATTCCTGAGTGCAGAGCCAGGAGTAACCCCTGACCATCGCCGGGTGTGACCCAAAAAGCAAAAAAAACAAAAAACAAAAAAACAAAATAATAATCACTCACCACCACCCTGGGAATTTATGTTTTTTGTTCTGTTTTTTGTTGTGATGTCACACCCAACACTGCTCGGGGGTTACTGCTGATGCTTTTTTTGGGGGGTCCCTCCCAGCAGAAACAACCAGTAGCCATGTAGTTACAGGGACCGCACCAGGGCCTCGGGCACGCCAAGCCTGTCTGCTGAGCCGCCTCCCTGGCTGAAGGAGATACGCCTTCCTAAAAGCACTCCTGCATTACACGCAAAGACAACTCGCCCGCTGGATTGCTCTAGTGGCCCCGCACGACGATCTAACCCACTGTGCAACAAGGACTGCCTGGCAGTGCTGGGTACGGAGGTGTGGGTCCTCTCACACCAGGAGGGTCAGGGCTAGGCTCTGCTCCTAGCAGCTCAGGGTCAAGTGCAAAGACACCGCCTCTCTAGGATATGGTTTTCAACGTTTTTATCCCTAGGACAAGACAAGACCGGCTGCTAAAAACCACGGCTCCAGTACACAGAACAAACAGAAAGCAATTTACTCCCATCCATGGAATCTAGAAATACATTCTTTTATTTTGGGAAGTAATATTTTGTTGGATTAGTCGGGAGACCTGTTGAATTCCCCCCCACCCCCCTTCAACCTACCTGTTCATTTTTAACTTCAAAAATCAGCTTGCCCTGGGAGACTTGGGTTAAGTCTGGAAAACTCCAGAATCCCCAGACGCTACTACATATGGCTCCCTCAACCGCCTCTGAATTCATATCCAGACGCAGCCCACATGGATTTCTGATTGCGAGATCCCTTTCTAGGATCCAGGGTCTGGCCTCCCCTTTCCCTACTGGAGTGAAAAAACGTATCCTTTTCCTCACTGGGTGTCCTGGGGCAAAAACCAGAAAGCAGCACTAAAAAGGAACGAGGGCTGGGCAGAGGTGAGGAGCAACTCACACCCATTCATCAGAACCGAAAAGCAAGAACACACCGAGCCTGTACACCTACAGCAAACGCTCTGGCGGGTCAGGGACTCGGACCCACTGGGAAGCAGGTCCTACTGTGAATCAGGAGGAAATGGACGAAATTGTGTTCCAAAGTTACGTGGGCGGGTCAACAGGCTCTAACTTCATACCTAGTTAACCAGCCCAAGACGCCTTTGAAACACTCTGTCAAGGGCTTAGGAAGGTGGGCGCTGGGCAAAGCTCTCCCAATCCCCTCAACTTACAGGAATCCTGACTAGACTTGGACTCCGACAGGCTGACGGCTGAGGCATCCCGGGACTGGTCGATCATGCCGATGTTCACTTTGTGCTTGTAGGGGTCCAAGGCCCCCAAAAGCCCCAGTACACGAATAGCCTGGCAGGAAGAAATATCCATCACACCTCTATGACGGCAGCTCCCCTGCGGCTCCTCCCATGTTCCTCGGCTCCCGATTCCTACCCCACCACCCACACGTAACAAAGCACAAGGACAGAACCTAACCGACACATTCAGCACATGCTACAAATTCCTCTCTCCATTCCAGGACAGCATGTGAGTGCCTGTGTGCATGTGTGTGCACATGTGTGTGGCATCTGGGGATCAAACTCACATGCAAGACAAGTGCTCCCCTACTGACCGTACACCCCTGGTCCCCAGCAGAGATCACCCAAGTCCGCCACACTCCCTACCTCTCGCCGGGTGCCCTGGTTCTGCTCAGTCTTTAGGAAATTCAGCAGCACTTCAAGCAAAGTCGGGTACTTCCGATAGGGCTCCACCACATAGCCAGTGCTGGCCACCAACTGTCCGAGGGTCCATAAAGCCACCTGGGTAGGCAAGACATACTATGAGTTAGGGTCATAACTAAGTTTGTGTGGCAGAGCACAAACTTAAACAATCCCTGGATGGAAAGATAAAGACTATCCCCACCTTTCTCAAAGAAGCCTTTGCATACCCTAAGTGAACGCCCAGAGAAGCCTGACCCAAAACGGAAATGAAGACTGATTTCAGGCCTTAGCCGCTGACCTCGGGTGGACACAGTGAAGCCAGGCGGTGGGAGGAGGCCAGGGGGGCAGGTGTGCTCCCCTGTCCACCAGGACCCGGTTCTAACAGCAGACCTTGGCACCGCGGCCGGCTCTGCATCTCACAGAAAGCGCCCAGCAGTCAGATCCATCGCTAATTCTGGTTTCACGTCCTTTCCCCCTTCCAACAACTACTCCTAAGCAACTCTTGTACAAGTACCGCGTGGGCGCTGACGGAGGACACTGAGGGGACAGAGCAGACAAAAGCCCCTCGCCCTGAGTGGCCGCCTCCCACGCTCGGGGGGAGCAGCAGTACTCACCTGCCTTTTGGCCAGCAGAGAGGAGTCCTGGAGCATGTCCATGATGATGATAAAGAGCTCATCGACCCACTTCCTCATTTCCTAGGCCACTAACCTACAAGGCGAGTAACAGGATGGAAGTGGGACCGGTGAGAGAGCTCAAGGGGCTGGACCACATGCTTTCCACACCGGGGTCCTAGGTGTGACCCACACAGTCACCGAAGCAAAACAGGTCACGCACAAGAACTGCCCAGATATACCCCAAAGAAGAAATATTCTTTCAGTTCCAACAAATAATACCACTTAGCCTCAAAGGTTCTCCCCATATAAAAAGCTGGCCCCTTACCTGAGCCAATTCTCCTATTGTAGCCAAGACATTATTGATGACACCGGGTTTGGATCAGGGTCTGGATCCTTCAGTTTTAATATTAAAGCCTGTGACAGAAGGTCTGAGTAAATTAATGAAGCACTAAGTCTACTTAAAATCTCTAAGTAAAACTCACCCATGAGACCATGCCTGTCAAGAGTTAAGTTACAATGTATAAGAGAAGAGCAAGTCACAATGTGTAAGAGAAGGAAGAAAGGAAGAGGGGGAGAGGGGAGAGAGAGAGAGAGAGAGAGAGAGAGAGAGAGAGAGAGAGAGGCGGTAAAATGCCTGCTATAGAGGCAGGCTGGGGTGGGGAAGGGAATCTGGGGACACTGGTGGTGGGAGAAGTGCTAAGCGGGGACGGATGGGTGCTGGAACACTGTATGACTGAAACCCAACATGAACAGCTTTGTATATATACCTCACGGTGGTATGAATAAAATTAAAAAAAAAAGTTGAGTTACTGCTAGGCTTTATGAATCCAGGATTTCTGCGACATCACAATGTTAACGACTCAAAGGTGGTTGGGGGGATATATGCAGGGGATGGCAGGGCCTCCCCCGAGTCTGAAGCCCTGGGCCCTTGCTCCATGCTACCAGACTTTGCTGCCCCCCCTTCCTTTCTAAGCACAGGGCTGCTTGTGCCCGAAGGACCCTCTCGTCTGAGAAATAGCCATCCCAGCACCCGGTGAGATGCTTGGTGACGCCTCTGGCCCAAGCCTGGGATGAAGAAACTGTCCCCTCTGTCCAGCACAGCTGTAACTGGCAATACAGCCCCTCCACCCATTAAGCTGACCACACAAAACTCCTCGTAGCGAAGTAGGAGACTGGAGCAGCAGACTAACAGCCAGTCTGCCGTGCGAGGTTACCTTCAGAATAGGCTCCATGTAAGGGCGAATGAGCCGGGGGCATTAGAAACCAGGTGGCCCAGCATGCGGGCACTCTGCTCCTTGATTCTTCCAATGCCGCTATGCTCCAGCTCTGTCAAAATCTGCAAGGAAGAAAGGCTCACTTTGGCAGAAGGAATTCTAGCGTGAAACTGTGTGTCTAAAGGGAAAATGTGGCAGGAAACTAGGGGGGAGCCCATCGGCTGTGGGACACGCTCGTGACCGGAAGGAAAATGCCTGACAAATGCCCTTTCCTCCTGTCATAGCACCCAGGGCCCCACCGTCTTCTTGAAAGCTCAGCTTTTAACAGAGCAGCAGAGTCAGAGACGATGGAGAAAAACAGCTGGGCAACAGTGAGCATCGTTCTCAATGGGGGAAAAGCAGAAAGCCTCCCCTAAGATCAGGGACAAGACAAGGCTGCCCACTCCCGCCTCTTTAATTCAATATAGTACTGGAAGTACTTGCCATAGCAATCAGGGAAGAAAAAAGACATTAAGGGTATCCAGATAGGAAAGGAAAAAGCCAAGCTGTCACTATTTGCAGATGACATGACATTATACCTGGAAAATCCTAAATTCTCTACCAAGAAGCTCCTAGACATAATAAAGATTCTTATAGTGGAGTGGCAGGGTACAAAATCAATACCCAAAAGTCAATGGCCTTCCTATATGCAAACAACAAAAGAGAAGAAAGGGACATTAAAGAAACTATCCCATTCACAGTTGCACTGCAGAAAATCAGTTTGACAGAGAACGTAAAGGATCTCTACAAAGAAAACTACAAAACGTTACTTCAGGAAATAAAAGAAGACCTGAGGAAATGGAGACACAGTCCCTGCTCATGGCTTGGAAGGATTAACATTATCAAAATGGTAATACTCCCTAGAGCTTTATACAGATTCAATGCGGTCCCTATAAAGATACCCATGATGTTCTTCAAAGAAATTGAACAAATAGTCCCAAAATTTGTAAGGAATAATAAACCCCCATGAGGGGGCCAGAGCAATAGCCCAGCGGGAAGGGGGTTTGCCTTGCATGCGGCCGACCCATGTCGGCCCGGGTTCGATCCTCAGCATCCCATATGGTCCCCCGAGCACCGCCAGGAGTAATTCCTGAGCGAAGAACCAGGAGAAACCCCTGAGCATCGCCGGGTGTGACCCAAAAAGCAAATATAAATAAATAAATAAATACATAAATATATAAATAAATAATCCCCATGAATAGCTAAAGCAATCCTTGGGAAAAAGAATATGGAAGGTATCACTTTCCCCAACCTCAAACTCTACTACAAAGCAGTCATAATTAAGACAGTGTGGCATTGGTATAGAGACAGACCCATAGACCTATGGAATAGAACTGAATATCCTGAAACACACTCTCAAATATACAACCACTTAATTTTCGATAAAGGAGCAAAATATATTAAGTGGAGCAAAGAAAGCCTCTTCAACAAATGGTGCTGGGAAAACTGGGCAGCTACATGTAAAAAATGAACTTAGACCTCCTTCTAACGCCATGCACAAAAGTCAGATCAAATGAATTATAGATCTCAACATCAGATATTAATCTATAAGGTACATCGAAGAAAACATAGGAAAAACACTTTACGACATCGAAACTAAAAAGCATCTTCAGGGGCCGGAGAGATAGCCCTGCGGGTAGGGTGTCTGCCTTGCCTGTGCGCGGCCTGTGCTGGCCGGGTTCGATCTCCGGTATCCCATATGGTCCCCCGAGCACCGCCAGGAGTAATTCCTGAGCAAAGAGCCAGGAGTAACCGCTGAGCACTTTGGGTGTGACCCAAAAAAGCAAAATAATAATAATAATAATAACAATAATAATAATAATAATAACAACAATAAAAATAAAAGCATCTTCAAAGATGAAACACCACTGACCAAGCAAATGGAAGCAAAGATAAACAAATGGGATTATATAAAATTGAAAAGCAGGGGCCGGAGCGATAGCCCAGTGGGTAGGGCGTTTGCCTTGCACGCGGCCGGCCCATGCTGGCCTGGGTTTGATCCCCAGCATCCCATATGGTCCCCTGAGCACCACCAGGAGTAATTCCTGGAGTGCAGAGCCAGGAGAAACCCCTGAGCATTTCTGGGTGTGACCCAAAAAAGCAAAAAAAAAAAAAAAAAAAAAAAAAAAAAAGAATGACTGCATTTGCTAGAACTCACCATTGAATATACACAAAGAGACTTAAGTGATAAATTCTAAATATCTGCAGGGCTAGCCACAATGTGTAAAAGGAGAGGGAGATGCAGAGACATAGAGAGAGAAAGAGAGAGAAAGAACGGGGGTACCTGCTATTGAGGCAGCCTGGGGGTTGGGCGGGAGGGGGTGGGGGTACACTGGTGGTGGAAATGGGGCACTGGTGGAGGGATGGGTGCTGGAAAACTGTATTACCAAGAACCAATTATGAACTCCTTTGTAGTTGTATGTCTCACGGTGGTATAATAAAAAAAATTTAAAAAAAAAAGAAAACCAACTGGGCAGCTGTGAGCGGAGTTACCCAAAGATGAGCAACAAAGGGAGGGCTCTCATGACGGAGTGAAGGAAGAGCCGCCCAGCCAGCACAGCTGTGACGGCAAAGGAACGCTGATACTCCGCAGCTATTTCAGGTGCGCCCAGAGAAGCCAGAGACCATTTCAATAGGCTCCTCTTGGCCCTTAGTGAGCAGATAACGAACAGGTTTACTCTAACTGACATCTTAAAACAGCAGCAGGGGCCCATGTGGTAGTACAGCGGAGAGGGTGTTTGCCTTGCACGCAGCCAACCCGAGGTTCGATCCAACACATCCCATATGGTTCCCCGAGCACTGCCAGGAGTAATTCCTAAGTGCAGAGCCAGGGAGTAACCCCTGAGCATCGCCAGGTATGACCAAAAAGACAAAAAAATAAAAATAAAAACAAGCAAACAATAGCAAGTCAATACATCCGTGCTCATAGAAAGAACTTCATACAGATTTTTGGGTAGATGACGTTGCCAGAACATCTCTGAGGAGAGAAAAGCAAAGAAAACAAAGCTGTTATATAAGAAAAAAAACAGCCAACCCCATTAGAAAATGGGGGAGAAGAGATGAACAGAAACTTTGACAAGGAAGAAATTCGAATGGCCAAAAGGCATATGAAAAAATGCTCATCATCACTAATCATCAGAGAGATGCAAATCAAAACAACAATGAGATATCACCTCACACTACAGAGACTGGCCCATATCCAAAAGGGTAAAAGCAACAAGTGCTGGCGTGGATGCGGGGAAAAGGGGACTCTCATACATTGTTTGTGGGAATGTCGACTTGTACAACTTTTCTGGAAAACAATATGGACATTCCTCCAAAGACTAGAAATTGAGTTCCCTTTTGACCCAGCCATACCACTCCTGGGAATATACCCTGGGAAGCCAAAAACACACAGCGGAAACACAATCTGCACTTTTATTTTCATAGCAGCACTATTCACAATAGCCAGAATCTGGAAACAACCAATATGCCCGAGAACTGATGACTGGATAAAGAAACTGTGGTACATCTACACAATGGAATACTATGCAGCTGTTAGGAAAAAATGAAGTTATGAAATTTGCCTATAAATGGATGGACATGGAAAGGATCATGTTGAGTGAAATCAGTCAGAAGGAAAGAGAGAGAGACATAGAATGGCTGCATTTATTTGCATGACATAAATATACCAGGTGATCTTACCAAAAGTGGAAATTACCACAAGCGTGTGGGAGTCAGAGGTTAGGTATGATAGAGAAGGGAACATGTGTGAATAAATGTAAAAAGGTCTGATACCAATCTAGAACTGAGCATTAAATACAGGCAAAAAAAATGCAAATGATGGCTTCTAAGTGTATGTAGTGCAACCCACAATGTGTAGGAGAAGCAAGAGAGAGAGAGGGAAAGAGAGAGGAGATAAAGAACATGCCATTTAGGCAGGACGTGGGAGGGGGAGGGAATTGGGGACATGGGTGGTGGGAGATGGGCACTGGTGGAGGGCGGGGTGCTGGAACACTGTGTGACCGAAACCTCCAAACGTGAACAACGTTGTAATTGTATATCTCACGGTGGTATAATAAAATGTTAAAAAACCCAAAATATAGCTTCTGAATAAAAGACTGATATTAATAGCATTGTAAAACCACAAAATCAATAAAAAATAAAAAAGTTACACTTCAAAAAAAAAGTAAAAACAATAAAGCTGAGTTAACTTGGCTAGCCTGGGTTTAATACTGTCTTGTCTTAGGTTACTGACTTACTAATCCAAATGCTCTAGAGCTCCTGGTGAGTTGAGTCACAGCAGAGAGAGCAGCGAGGGGCGAGGAGGATACTAAGGAACCCACAGCAGTGACAGAGGAGGTGACTGCAAGGACACGGTGAGGAGAGCAGGACCGAGCTCCGGACTAGGCAAGCTCGTCCACACAGCAGCTTCGCGCAGTCAGCCACACTGGTCGGCCTGACTGCTTAGCACAGCTTCGTAAGAACACAGGATACGTGTGGCTCATCCGCACTTCCAGCACCCGGCCAGCCCTGGAGCCTAAGAGCTGCTCAAGGTTTCTATTGACTGAACAAACACATACACGCCTCTCGCTATTTCCAGTTCAAATTTCTTTCTCAATAAACTCCCTAAGATAGTTCCATTTCAAATTTACTTAGCCGAACTTGAATTGACAAACTCACAATGATTTCTCTTCCCCAAACCTCAGGCATTGTTGGGACCAGAAAGACAGCTGAGAGGGCTGAGCAGAGGCCTTGCAAGCAGCAGGCTCAACTTCAATCCCTGGCACATGGCCCCCTGAGCAGAGCCGAGAGTAGCCCCATGGCCCCCTGAGCAGGAGCCGAGTAGCCCCATGGCCCCCTGAGCAGAGCCGAGAGTAGCCCCATGGCCCCCTGAGCAGAGCGAGAGTAGCCCCATGGCGCCCTGAGCAGAGCCGGGGAGTAGCCCCATGGCCCCCTGAGCAGAGCCGAGAGTAGCCCCATGGCCCCCTGAGCAGAGCCGGAGTAGCCCCATGGCCCCCTGAGCAGAGCCGAGAGTAGCCCCATGGTCCCCTGAGCATTGCTGAGAGTAGCCCCATGGCCCCCTGAGCAGAGCCGAGAGTAGCCCCATGGCCCCCTGAGCAGAGCCGGAGTAGCCCCCATGGCGCCCTGAGCAGAGCCGAGTAGCCCCATGGCGCCCTGAGCAGAGCCGAGAGTAGCCCCATGGCCCCCTGAGCAGAGCCGAGAGTAGCCCCATGGCCCCCTGAGCAGAGCCGAGAGTAGCCCCATGGCCCCCCTGAACAGAGCCGAGAGTAGCCCCATGGCCCCCTGAGCAGAGCCGAGAGTAGCCCCAGATACTATTAGTTGTAGTCCAAGAGCCCAAAATTAAAAACTAAAATTTTGGGGGGACATCTTCTATATTCCCCCAAATTAAAAACTAATACCTTAGATTTATATGTGGGTTTGGAGGCCACACCAGCAGTGCCCAGGGGCTCCAGTCTCTGTGCTCAGGAGTAACTCTGGTGGTCCTTGAGGGACCATACACAGTGCCAGGGATCTAATCAGGGCCAGCTGCTTGCAAGGCAAGCAACTAATCCCAGTGAGAGCTCTCTGACCCCGAAGACTTCAATGAAGGCAGTCCCGACATGAGCCAGCAACTACAGAAATAAACCATTAGGCGAGAAACAGAAGTGCCAAGGTATGAAGCATCCTCTAATTTCTTGACTGATGACATGTGTCAGCCACTTTAATTACGAAAATCATGAATAAATTATACTTCTCCAGAGTGCAAGTTACGTTATATATTAATGATTTTTCTATTTAAGTTTTTAATATGTTAAAGTGTCCATTTTAAATAGAAACCATGGAAGGAGGCCAGGACACGAAGAGCAAGAGAAGTGCTGCCTGGGAGTCACGATGAGGCCCCGAAGATAACTTGAAGCAAGAAGGACGGGACCACCAAAGCCACCAGAGCACTTCCTCAGGCGCGGAGACCAAAACAACGGGACCAGGGGTCAGCAAGGTCACGGCTGTCCGAGGCCTAGCAGCAGCCAACCAGAACTACCCTCAACTCCAACCCCAGCAGGTGATGTGGGCATCTCCCGGTTAGTGAGGCAGCTCGCAGTGGAGGACGTGCTGCACAAGGAGACCCAGGTTCGATCCCTGGCACCGCACGTCCCCAAGCCCTGCCAGCAGCGACACTCAAGCTGGAGTTGTCCCTGAGTACATACAGTGTGGCCCCAAACCGGGAACAAAAAACGAATAAAAACCAGGGGAAGACAGAGGCGCTGTGCGCTGAGAAACCGTGCTGAGTCTCTGCCACCAGGAAGAGTGGAAGGACAGAGGAGCCGGCGAGACTGCACCAAGTGCAAGTGCAAGGCGGAATGCAAAGGGCGGCGCCCAGAGCCACTGAGGCGCTGCCGGGAGGAGTTTATGGGAGCTTCCTGGATGAGGAGACACACGGTGACTGGGGCTTCTGAGGGGAGCAGGGTCTGACCTACAGCTAAAAAGGGGGAAGCCTGGGGATGCTGGACACCACAGCGTGTTCTGCCCCGCGCGAAGAGCGCTCCCCTCCCTTCCGAGACTCTCCCCCCCGCCCTCCCTGCTTCCGGTCTCGGGTCAAGGCGTCACCTGGATGAGCATCTTGCGCCAGGAAGGGGCATGACGAAGGCGGGGTTCATGCTGCTGAGGCGGCCCACCGTGCAGATAGCCAGCTCCCGGATCTCAAACACCTGGTCGTTCAGGGCCACAAACAGGGCCTGCAGGTTCTCCGCCTGGGCCAGGTGTGCGTCAAAGCGCTCGTCCAGGGATGCCAAGACGCAGTACCGGATGTCAGGATCTGCCAGAGTGATTGAGCCTCTCAGTACCACTTCAACAAACTTCATCCCCTCAGACGGTTTCCCGTCCCCAGAGCCTTCAGCCCAGGAAGACTGCAGACCCTGCTCTCTACCCTGCCCTCTGCTCTGACCCAGGAGCAGAGAGCGGTAAGAGAAGAAAAGATTCTCTTATGCCAGCAGGAAAGAGTAGCCAAGCCTAGCACCTTGGTGCAGACACCCTACCAGGAGCCTGAGGGAGCCCACATGAAGCCGGGTCACTTCCGGCCGCCCGGTCCCTAGCCTGCCCCTCACCGCCCTCCACTTTACCAGGGTCTGTTATTCCAACCACGAGCAGCTTGCTGAGCACATCTGCCACCACCTGCACTGCGGTCTGGCTAACCACGTGAGCGTGGCCACTGATGAGGTGGACAGAGGGCGTGAGCAGGCGGGGAGCAGGTGCGGGCGGCTTCCATGCGGATCTCCTTGTGCTCGCTGTTCAGGAAGTGATCCGCACAGTGGCGGACAAACTGCGTCAGCGAGTGGCCTGGGAACGGGAGGGAGAAGAGAATGAACACCGACGCGCGCTATCAGTGCACCGGCAGCTTGCTAGCTGCATTTTCCGTTTTCTGTTTCATGGCTGCTCAGTCCATTTTCAGTGAGGGTTTCAACAAGATTTGAACCACAACTCCTCTTCTTTTGGATCATACTCAGTGATGCTCAGGGGTTACTCCTGGCTCTGCATTCAGAACCACTTCTGGTGGTGCATGGGGGACCAAACGGGTTCTGCGCAAGATAAGCGCCTTACCCACTCTACTATCACTGGCCCCCAGAACTCTTGAAAAGGCAACAAGCGGGGCGAGAGAGACAGCCTAATGGACTGGAGTGTGTGCTCTGCGTGTAGGAGTCCTGGTCCCACCCCGGGACCGCATGCATCCACCAAGCACCTCCAAAAGCAAGCCCCTAGCACTGAGCTGAGTATGATACAAAATATTAAAAGGGGGTGGGTACAAACGTTCTTCTAATCAGCCGAAAAGTAAAAGGAAGGCAGGGAAGCAGCTGGGAGACAGAAAAAGGCATCCACCAACTCTAATCCTTTCTCTGTTTCCTTCAAAGAATAAATTATTTTGTTTTATTCTGAGTCTAAACCCTTTATATTCCCGGAGAGTAAAGCAATTCTTGGTGAAATTTATGTTGTCTATTTAAATCTCGGATTTAAATATCAAAAAGCGCCTGATGGAGGCTGGGTTTTAAATATAGCCGTTTCCATTCATTAGAAATAAATCACGGTGTTGATCACTGGGGGCAGAGTGACTGCGGCAGGGCCCACAGACGGGCGTAAGCACCGAGAGCATGCTTAGGCACTTGCTTGCTTCCCTGCAGTCAACCAATACGACCTACACCGTCTTAAATTCCTAAAATATCCCTTTCATCCCTTTCCGTCCTGAAATATATTTCCTCAGGGCATTAATGTGGGCTTGCTGCATCGTAGAAATCTAAACTGAACAACATGATATTGCATTCCGGAAATCCCACTGCTCCAGGAACAGAAACACCCAGGCCCTGCCCAGACACCTGAAAGCCTCAAACACCATCTCAGCTACATGGAAGTAGGGAGGAAGAGGAATCCACCTCCGAGCCTTCCATTGGAGAACATACTATTTACTTGGACTAGTACTTTGCTTGAACGCCATCTGCCCTGAATCTTAGTACAGGACCAAGAAGCAAAGAGTCCAGGAAGGACACCTAGAAGAGTCCAGGATGAGCTGCCACAGCATTCGCGGGAGCCCGCCTGAGGGGAGCCACAAAGGCCCAGGAATTCTGATTCCCTCTAACTCCCTTCTCCAGGTTCTCAGCGTCACTCAACTTCCTTGGCAAGAGTCCCAGCAATTTCTTACCTTCAAATTCAAAGCTGCCAAGAGTTCGAAGGGGCAAGTGTGATGCTGCCTACATCGCTGGCCTCGGGGGAGGCGTTGTGAGGCCAGGGAGGCCAGCTGATGGGCAAGGCCCTTGGGCATGCCTGGGTGCCGGAGGGGTTTGTGCATCAGGACGAGGGACAGCATCTTCAAGAGCCCATCCTGGATGTCCTTCTTCAGCTGTGGTATCTGGCGGCTCAGGTCGTAGAGCTACAGCAGTGAGGGCAGGGCTGGGGAAGGAAAGCGGTCACCTCGGGCTGGGCACACACATGATCTGCTCTTGAGAAATAGTCCTAGTGTCCAGCAAGTGGCGTGAACCCTATCTTTGTATGGGGCTTTACTTTTTTTTTGGCTTTTTGGGTCACCCGGCAATGCTCAGAGGTCACTCCTGATTCCGCACTCAGGGAATTACTCCTGGCAGTGCTCGAGGGGACCATATGGAATGCCGAGGATGAACCTGGGTCGGCCACATGCAAGGTAAACACGCCCTCCCACTTTTACTATTACTCCAGCCCCTCTGTAAGGTCTTTAGTGCAGGAAGGACTATAAAATGAATGGCTGCATTTTCTTTGCCCTGTCAAAGATCTCCAGATAATCTATGAGTTCAGGGGCTTTGTCAAGAAAAGTAATCCGGGAGCCAGAGTGACAGCACGGCGGAGAGAGGGCATTTGCCTTGCATGCAGCAGACTTGGTTCAATCCCCTGGCATCCCATACGGTCCCCAAGCACCACCAGGAGTGATTCCTGAGTGCAGAGCCAGGAGTAACCCGAGTATTGCCAGGTGTGACCCCCCAAAAAAAAAGGAGAGAGATAGAGAGAGAGAAGTTATGGAAAGGAGATGAGGAGAGTCACCCTTATTTTAAAGATGTGGAGAACAGAAACACAGGAAACATCAGCAGTTTCCCAACAACAAAAAACAACAACAGCTGCAAACAATGAGAGCCACCCTAAGGCGGGCACTGGAGAGCAGCAATTCCATGGATTCTTTCTCCTAATCCCTCACAATACTAGAAAAATATAAGCAACTATTGTTTCAGATGCGGACACTCAGGCTCAGAGAAGTTAAACATTAATAGGTGGTTTTAGGAATATATATTAAGCCTCAAACCCTGATACTTATTTTTTTTTTTAAATAAGTAAATACTTTCAGATGTAAACTCAATACAGCTGAAGGCGCCCGGCTGCTTTCCTCGGCGCTCGCTGAACTCTCATCTCCTACTCAGCTCTGTGCAGTCCTGGGTCGGGCCCATCTTCTAGCCCCCAGAGAGCCAGCTCGGCTGCGGCACCCACCTCAGCCCCACGGCCAGCATGGGCTCCAGCAGCTCCTTGATGTCCTGCTGAATGCCTGGCCCCATGGCTCGGGCCAACATGCTGACGCGTGAACACGGTGGCGTCCACCTGCATGGCCTTCTGTCTCCTGCAGGGAGCAAAGAGGGACAAGTTTTGACAAAGTGACAGTCTTGAAGCCCTACTTCCAAAGCGCCTTCGGACAAAGGGAGGAGGCTGCCCAGGAAGGCCGCCACGTGCGGATGCGCAGGTCACCGACTGGAGCGTTTCTCAGCCTGACCACATGCGCCATGGGACCCCAGGTGAAAAGCGACATAAATGCGGGCAGCATGAGACCAGGAAGCCAACCAGTAAGACGGGGGAGCCTCAGGAAGGAGCCAAGGTTGGGGAGGGGGTCACAGCTGGGAAAAAAAAGGTTGAGACACAGATCCAGTGCGCGATTCCAGAGGGCTTATCAGTAACGTACAGACTTTATATTTATTCTTTTTTTTTTTTTTGCTTTTTTGGGCCACACCCAGCAAATGCTCAGGGGTTTCTCCTGGCTCTGCACTCAGGAATTACTCCTGGCGATGCTCGGGGACCATATGGGATGCCGAGGATCGAACCCGGGCCAGCATGGGCCGGCCGCGTGCAAGGCAAACGCCCTACCCGCTGGGCTATCGCTCCGGCCCCAGACTTTATATTTAATCCCACAGTCCAGCAGATGGCAGTCAAGTGTCCTGAGAAAGGAACAGCTTTTCTGAATTCACCTGAGCAGCTCCACACGGGTCGGATACAGGAAAACTGCACGGCCAGCGACGGCAAGATCACCTTCGCCTTACGATTAAAAAGGCTGCGCGGTGGAACAGGGTGATGCTTGCAAACTCACCGGGCAAACCCTTCCTCTAACCAGGGAGGCAGAAAGACACTAACACCGCCTTGTTCTTTACGTTTCAGCCTCCCTTGAACACGCAGCTCACTTTCCCTGTTGTTTCATTGCTTGCCTATGTCCACTCTGAGAAGCCCGTGTTCCCTCATGAATATATACTTCTCCCTTTCTCGCCCCTCACTTTCCTACTTCACCAATACATGAAAATAAATAAATACATGAAGAAAACAAACACATTAATATTAACTCCAGGTCTTTATATATATCCATACACACACATATATACGTATGTATATGTATATATAGTTGTTTTTTTTTAAATTATTATTATTATTATTATTATTATTATTATTTATTTTTTTTTGCTTTTTGGGTCACACCTGGCAATGGTCAGGGATTACTCCTGGCTCTGCACTCAGGAATTACTCCTGGCGGTGCTCGGGGGACCATATGGGATGCCGGGATTCAAACCCGGGCCGGCACAGGCCTGCCGTGTGCAAGGCAAACGCCCTACCCGCTGGGCTATTGCTCCGGGCCCCTTTTTTAAGTTATTACTTTTTTGTTTGAGGGCCTAACCCAGTGTGCTTGGGGACTACTCCCACTCAGTGGCCGGGAAACACAAGGGTTTTCTCATAATTTATTCACAGGGAGATTTCAAGAGGTGAATTTATTTATTTATTTATTTATTTATTTATTTATTTTTGCTTTTTCGGTCATAACCGACGATGTTCAGAGATTACTCCTGGCTCTGTACTCAGGAATTACTCCTGGTGGTGCTCTGGGGACCATTTGGGATGCTGGAGATCAAACCCAGATCAGCTGCGTGCAAGGCAAATGCCTTCCTCGCTGTGCTATGGCTCTGGCCGGGGTTCTTACCTGACTTCGGTGACTGAGGACAATGGTACTGTTACGCCTCCGGGCTCCATTCTATAGTTCCACTCCTCCTCCCCCCTGCCCCCTCCCCGCTACAGCAGGTGCAATAAGTGCTTTCAAAGTCAGAGGAAGGAGCAAACCTAGACTCCTACTGAGCAACACTCAAAACAGCTCTGGCACCTATTCTGTTCACGTTGGCCATTTCCCCAAATCTCTGAGATATCATTACATCTGGGAAAGTCTGTTTTCCCTACGATTCGAGTCCTACAGAGCATAGCTTCCGCTCCTCGGAAACTGGGATGGAGCCTCCTTCCTCTCCAATGAGGTGGACAGAGCCCCAAGACAGGTGCTTACTTGTGCGCGAAGTCCTTAGGGGGCAGGGCTGCTCGGATGATGTCCAGCACACGGGGCAGGTAGACCTTGAACTCAGACCTCACCGCCACCGAGAGCAGCCCCGAGAGCTTGAAAGGCTGCTGTCCGCTCCTTTTTCCTTCTTGACGCTGCTTAGCACGTGGTTCATGGTATCTTGGAGGTACTGGGTATCTGAGTACAGAAGACCAAGTAAGCAGACCAAGGTCAGATTGATGTATATATTAAAAATCAAAATTCAGGGCCAGAGCAATAGCACAGCTCTGGGTAGGGCATTTGCCTTGGGCGCAGCCGACCCGGGTTCAATCCCCGGCATCCCATATGGTCCCTGGAGCACCAGCAGGAGAAATTCCTGAGTGCAGAGCCAGGAGTATCCCTGTGCATTGCCGGGTGTGACCCAAAAAAGAAAAAAATATATATAATTTAAGAATCAAAATTTCGGGGCCAGAGCAATAGTCCAGCGAGTAGGGCATTTGCCTTGCATGCGCCGTCCGTCGGTGCTGACCCGGGTTCAATCCCAGGCATAACATATGGTCCCCTGAGCACCGCCAGGAGTAATTCCCGAGTGCAGAGCCAGGAGAAACCCCTGAGCATTGCTGGGTGTGACCCAAAAAAAAAAAAAAAAAAAAATCAAAATTCCTGGGGCTGGAGCAACCATACAGCAGGTAGGGCATTTGCCTTGTATGCAGTCGACCTGGGTTTCATCCCGGCATCCCATATGGTCCCTTGAGCACCACCTGGAATAATTCCTGAGTGCAGGGCCAGGAGTAACCCCTGAGCATTGAAAGAATCAAAATTCTTGTGTTATTTTATAAATTAAATAATCCTTAAACAGGGTAAGTTAAAGGTGTGTTGGAGAGAGAGTCAGCAGTTACGGTGCTTGCCTTGCACAGATCCGACTGGGTTCGCTCCCCAGCACCGCGTAAGGTCCCCAAGCCCGCCAGGAGTGATTCCTGAGGACAGAGCCAAGCGGTAAGCCCTGAGCGTACCCCACCACCAAAAAAAGAAAAAGAAGAAAGAAGTTAAGGAGGATGGAGAAACGGCACAAAGGCCTAGGAGCCGCCTAGAATGTGGGCTGTAACCGTGCCACCAGTTCAAACCCTGGCACTACAAGTGGTTCCCCCGAGCAGAGACACAAATGTGGCTTGGCACTACCAAAAGAGTGATCCAGCGCCCAAAACAAGAAGAACAAATTAAGGACCCCCATTGGAGAGACACTGGGGAGAACTCAAGGGGTTCTCCCGAATTCAACGGGGTTCTCCCCAATGTCAAGCAGAGCCTGACGCTTGACAATCATCCCTTGAGCACATCTTTTGGCATTAGAAATATAAGATGTTTATTTTTTTAAAAATTTAGAGGTGAGGAAAGGCGGAGATAGTACAGTGAGTAGAACGCTTGCCTGAAACTAGTCCACTAGAGTGAGTAGCCCAGCTTCAATTCCCAGCCCCCACGAGTCCTTGCAGGAGTGATCCCTGAGAAGAGAAGCAGGAGCAAGTCCCAAACACTACTGCGTGTGGACCAGAAAACAAAAAAACAGGGCGGAGCGATAGTCCAGCAGGTAGGGCGTTTGTCTTGCACGCTGCCAGCCTGTGCCGGCCCAGGTTCGATCCCCTGGCATCCCATATGGTCCCCGGAGCACTGCCAGGAGTAATTCCTGAGTGCAGAGCCAGGAGTAACCCTGAGCATTGCCGGGTGTGACCCAAAAAAGAAAAAAAAAATAAAAGATTTTTAAACAGTGACTGGAGTGATAGCACAGAGGGACGGCATTTGCCTTGCACGCTGCCAGCCCAGGTTTGATCCCCCAGTATCCCATATAAACCCCTGGCACCACCAAGAGTAACCCCCTTAGCATCGCAGGGTGTGACCAAAAAAGAGAAAAAAAAAACCAACAACTTTAAAGCATAGGGGCTGCGGCTCACAAGAGCTCCACACAACAGAGCAGCTGATTTCAAGCCCAGGTAGGCAGTTCTCGGCAGCGAAAATCACTGGGCAAAGTTTGTGGAGATAGAGGCTGGGGTCCCCCTTCCCCACCTCTGTCCACCTCTGTCCCGACCGGGAGGCCTGGTGGACCTGCCCACGAACTGCCTCTGAGCTGTTGGTCATCATGCAGAGACTCCGACACACAGGGAAGAGTTGCTATCCGGCTCTCCCCCTAGTCGCACAGCAGTAAGCAGCCACGTGGTACATCAAACTAGTGGAACCAACCACATTCTAGAAACTCAGAAAGTAAATTCAAGAACAGAATTTGGCCAGATTCTCCCATAACCAACAAGAGGGAAGAAAATGGATTCATCGATAACGTTGCCATGTATGTGCTTTGCGGTCAATACAATCAGGGCCAGCTGAGGGAGCAGGCATGGGGCTTGGGGAGGGTGGGAAATGAGGGTCTTTGGTGGTGAGAACACACTGGTGGTGGGAGTGGTGTTGAAGTACGAATCTTTCTATCAACAGCATTATGAAAACCTTTTTACTGGGTAAATCACGGTGTTTCGAAAAAAGGGGGAAAAACATAGGGGCGGAAAGATAGTACTGCGATAAAGAGTACACTCTAAGAAGGTATGGCCAAAACAAATTATAAAATTTAAACAAAAATTTAAAATTTTAAAATTTTAAATTTTAAAATTGCAGAGCCTGGCAAGCTACCCGTGTTGTATTTGATATGCCAAATACCAGTAACAATCATAGACCTCATTCTGGAATGGATTGAGGCTCTTTATGTTCCTGGAGCAAGCAGACGCCCTTGGGCTCTACTAGCATGAGACAGGACATATGAAGATGTTACTGGGGCCCGCTCAAGCAAATCGATGATGAACGGGAGAGACAGTGATACAGTGAAACAAAAATTTTAAAACAGGGCCAGAGAGCAACTTCAACGGGGGAAGCACAAGCTTGACATGTGGGAGGCCTGGATTGATCCCCAGGCCCTGAGCACTGCTGGGAGCAATCCCCAAGCACAGAACCAGAAGGAGTCACTGAGCACTGCCGAGTAAATCCAAAAAAACCTGAAAAAAAACAAACAACAAGCAAACAACACAGAGGGTCTCCTAAATAATAATACTGAGGGGCCGGAGCGATAGCCTAGCGGGTAGGGCGTTTGCCCCACTGCGCGCCGGCCTATGCCGCCTGGGTTCGATTCCTGGCATCCCATATGGTCCCCGAGCACCGCCAGGAGTAATTCCTGAGTGCAGAGCCAGGACTAACCCCTGAGCATTGCCAGGTATGACCCAAAAAGCAAAAAAAAAAAAATAATAATAATAATAATACTGCATAGCTATTACTGTTACACGTTAAAAGGGAAAAAACATGTTCTCTGTAAGGAATGTATGTTAAATCTTGTTTAAAAACAAAGAATCATCTAAACTATTAATATTATCTTGCAATATAAAGTAATACAGAAAGTAGTTTGCAATAATAGGGCCATTCCACTCAGCTCCAGGCCTGAAAACCACTTTCCTATTAGCAAGATATTTCTGCTATAGCTATATTTAATAGAACCAGATTTAGTCTGTAATTTGGAAAGCCACATGTGTATTTTCATTAAATTTACATAAGCCAATGTGCATGGGTAGGCAATTCTTGGACAATTGAGACTAAAGTGTTATTACTCCTCCAAAGACTGATTTCCTGACTCTTCCCTTTCTGTTTCTTCTCTCCTGTGTTACTGGTCTCAAGTGTGGGTACCAGCAGCACATGAGGAGCAGGAGAGAGGGCAAGACAGAGCATCAATCACCGAGCTAGCAGTACCAAGGGCACCCGGAGCTACGTGGAGGAGGCAGAGAGCGAGAACACCAAGCAACATGAGAAATGATTCCTCCCCCAGCTCCGTGAAGAAATCAGCGAAGGCTGGAAAACAAGACCTAGGTGACATGGGCCAGAAGTCAAAGAGGACCCAGGAAAAGCAGACCTCTGCAGAGGAACAGTTTTCCAGCAGGGCATGAGCTTGAATGAAAAACCTTATTTCCCAGGCTCAACTGCATAGGAGGTGAGGTGCCAGCTTAGCTTGCACCCTATCCGGGCACCACATATGGTCCCCCAAGCACTGCCAGAGGATGATGCCTGAGCACAGAGTCAGGTATAGCCCGAGTGAGTACCCCTAGGTCTAACCCCAACACAACAGAGGAGAGTGGCCAGTGTAGTAGTAGAGCAGGGAGGCCGCTTGTCTTGCATGCGGTCAAGCCTGGTTTGATCCTCAGCACTACACAAGGTCCCCCAAGCCCTGCCAGGAGAGATCCCTGAATGCAGAGCCAGGAGTAAGTCCTGAGCACCGCCAGGTGTGGCCCAAAATCCAAAACAAAAGTCATTTCCTTTTCCATATTTCATATCTTGAGAGATCAGGAATGTCACGTTGTTAGAGAGTTCAGCCTAATCTTGGCAACTCCCAAATAAGGAGCCAGACACACCCTGTCTGGGAGGCCACCAAGGCCACACGCAGCATACTGGGGGGGCTGGGGGGAGGGGAGCAGTCATGCGGTACTGGCCATGGACTCGGACACATGCTCCACCACTTGAGTTACCTCCGCAGCTGGGTAAGCATTTTAGATTTTACCTAAAGTGCTCATCATCAGGGAGCCAAAGCAAAGACCTCCAGCACACGGATTTTCAGCAAGTAGCACTTTCCAGGTGAGCTGTGACTTACAGAGGGCTGCCCAGGCGGAATTTCAATGACATCTTTCAGTATATCACTTAATAAAACAACAAAAACCCACATCAAAAGGGTAAACTTGGGCCCTCTGCGTCTTTTGTATCCTGCTGCCAGGCAGCTTTTGAACTTGCTAGATAACATCATGCCACACTTTGATCACATTTGGCCTACTTATTGATTTCTTCTGAGCCACAGACTTTCAACTCAACAACACTTAAAGCTCTACTGAACAGGGGCATGTACGGTCATTAAAAGAGAAAAGCTGCTGGCTACCAGATGGGAAGCACGGAAGACTAAGGAAAAAAAAAGAGGTGATTTCCATGATATAACTTCTCTCTGGTTCAGGGATTTTATGTGGCTAATTATCTCGCCCTTAGCTAACACGCTCTATTCTCACACAAAGGGCATTTAACACCTCAGCAGCAGTATTTCTCCGCTGCTCTCTCTGGGCTAGGTGGCATGAGATGAGTCTGTGCTAGAGAATGGCACTGCGGAGGGTCAGGCCGGTTTCCTACTTACGCGCCCGGCTCTCTCCCCGAATGTAAGGCAACGTGCAAAAAGATGTTCAGACGGTACCACTGTGCTCACAAGTCGGGAGCTGACACCGACCAGGTATGAACAGGCAACTGGAGTCTTAATTCTCATTTTTACCTGATTTCTAAAACTGAGGTGTAGTGGCTAGAGGAAGCAGCAGCAATGGCTCTCACTGACCAGGGCTTCCTCGGAGAAGGCCTGAGAGCAGAAGCTCAGGTGCCCGCCGCACGGTGATCGAATCACACAGGTGGGGGCTGGAGGCCCAGCAAGGCCAAACAAACTGCCTGAACTTCACGGCGAAGGAAGGGGCAGGATTCTCCTCAAGCCTGATGTCAAGCCTGTCCCATAGCAGGGGGCTACGATGAGGAAGAGTTTTCCTACGTTCAGTAATCTAAGGTGGCCTCAGGGATGTCGGCATCTGAGCTGGGCCAGCTTCAGGAGTCAAGGACCAACAGAACCCAGTGAAGACAGGGCAGGGGTCTGTGTCAGGAGGCCACTGAACACCTAGGCCGCCTTCCCGTGAGTCACACAGCAGCAAGGTGGTCACCACATCCTGACCACAGCAACTGCGCCACGGTCTTTAAAGCCAAACTCCCCTTCCCTTGGTCTCTTTTAGTCCACTCATGAGGTAATACTGGCTTCCCATGGAAACCTGCTTGGCTTTAGCACGCCCTCCGCCTGCCTGCAAACTCTGCTTCGTTAACTGCTGCCCAGACCTGCACCAGGTAAGGCAAACACTGGACACGAAACAAACAAACCAGACACAATTCCCTCCGCGGGCACTGCTCCAACTGAGAAGCAGATTGACGTCTCGGAATCACTTCTGTCTAATTGCCCGAAAACGGGTAATGACGGTTAGCGTTTCCTTGGACATCCTCACCTGTGAAGGCAGAAGGTCGGAACGCGGCCAAGCGAGGCAGCAAATTAAGGATCGTCATTTGGATCAGTGCGTTCTTGCTGTTCCCTGCATTTCAACACCCACTGGCATACCTGAGAGACAAAAGAACAAGTGCCGCGAGGAGAAGGGAGCGAGGAGCCTGCGAAAGACACAGAGAAGCCTCCGCCACTCACCTGGTCAAATTTCTCCTCCATCAAGTCCCTGCAGCACCGACTCTCCACCAGCGTGGGCTTGGCTGGACTGGGGGAAGCCCCGAACCCCAGGAGGCCTTGGTGAGAGCTGTAGCCCAGCAGACCCACCAAGGCGCTGGGCTGCTGGGGCTGCGGCCTGGAAGCTGGTGAAGGGAGTGATGTGCCGAGGTTTCGTTCCGGGCCCATGAGGTCTTTGCAGTACTTGTCGTGTACCAGCTGCTGCTGGGTGATTTCCTCCATTTCTTCTCGCAGACGCTGTATGCATAGGGGAAAATCTCATTTCCACATGGTCTTCCACCCACACTGCGGGTGGGCACTCCACTACCATGGAGCTGACCTCCTGGTAAGGGGCTCAGCCAGCCCCTGGCCAAGTCTAACATTGCTCCAAGGGTTCGCCCACCGCGGCGGGGAGGGGCCACGCTGGCCAGACTTTGAGCCGAGATTTGGGCTCCTCCGCCCTTTCCTCCACCTCCGTGCCAGCTACCCCGGAAGAGAGACCCATGCCAGACCCACAGCTCCGTCAGTGCGTGGCCACTCTGAAGTCAAGCGACATTCTTAGATAGTACTGATTTTAGGATCAGGTCCTTCCCAGGATCTTTCACATTTATACACTGTATACAGTTCTAGGCAGGTTCTAACTGATACCCATCATCCCAGTAAGCCTAGCAAGAAGCCAGAGCAACCCAAACATGATGAGGTCAGTCATTCTCAACATCCAGACTCCACAGTTCCTCAGAGCTCCACTCAAGAGAAAACCTGATCTTTCCCTTTAAGTTTCATTAGTAAACGCTCGAGATGAGAGAACGTTATGAGTAGAACGCCTTCTACTGAGAATATACCACCTACCAGCAGAGCCTGGCAAGCTAATCATGTTTTATCTGGTATGCCAAAAACTAGTAACAATTACGGACCTCAATTCCATGACCTGAAGAATGGTTTGAGGCTCTTCCTATCCCTGGAGCGAGCAGATGCCCTTGGGCTACACTTGCTTGCGACAGGACACCTGGAGAGGTTACTGGTGCCCGATCGAAGCAGATGGATGAACGACGGTAAGACAGTGACAGTGACAGTGATATTCCACCCGCACTGCCAAGTCCACCCACCTGTCTGACCCCGATGCAAATATTTCCAAAGTGTGTGTTTGTGTGATGAGAAGGCTCTCTTCATATGAAGAATTATTATTTCTGAGGCCGGAGCGATAGTCCAGCAGGAAGGGTGTTTGCCTTGCACACACCGGACCCAGGTTCCTTCCCTGGCATCCCATATGGTCCCTCAAGTATCGCCAGGAGTAATTCCTGGGTACAAAGCCAGGAGTAACCCCTGAGCATTGCTGGTGTGACCAAAAAAAAAAAAAAAAAGAGAGAGAGAGAGAGAGAATTGTGATTTCTTCAGAACTGGGGGCGGGGGTAGTCACCCAAGCAGTGCCCTCGGGGCCATAGGGCACTACCCAGTCAATCGAGCCAAATGTTAAATGCTACGTCCTCTGTAGCTCAAGCCCAGGCATGCCAGGGTCCGCCAGGGTGACTCAAACAGTGTTCAGGAGTCTCCAGGCTATACCCGATGATACTCGGTGCGGAGGGTGGGGGAACCTCCAGGGCCACACAGAGAATGCTGGAATGCAGGTGGAAGGCAGGGATGAATCCATAAAATTCCTGCACTAATAGCTCACCCCAACGGCCCAAACTGAGAAAGATAGAGAATAAATAATTTTCCAAACTTCCAAACTTTTCTCAACACAGGTAACTGCATTAAACACACAAACAACAACAACAACAAAAAACCTTGTCAAGAGGCCGGAGCTATGTATAGTGGTTAGCGGGCTTGCCTTGCATGCGGGTTTGATCCGTGGCACCCATGGTCCCCTGAGCACCACCAGAGGTGATCCCTGAGCACAAAACCAGGAGGAAGCCCTGAGCATCACCGGTGTGCCTCCCGCCTACACCCCCCCATGCACAGCATACTCAAAAGTAAACTCCTGGGGCCAGAGAAACTGTACAGCGGGGAGGTACCTGCCCTGCAGGCGGCCGACCCTGGTTGCATTCCTACCAGCCAATATAGTCCCGAGTCCCACCAGGAGTGATCCCTCAGCACTAGGCAGAAATAAGCCCTGAGCACTGCTGGGTGTGGCTACTCAGCCCCCCAGGCCAAGATAAATAAATTCCTGACCTTACACCGAAACCATTCCTTCCCTAGGCCTTCCCATCCTAATCAGTTCACTCCATCTTTCCAGTTGCTCAGGCCTAAAACCTTGACTCTTCTTTCTTTTTTTTCCAATCTCTAAATCCCATATTCAGGATCTAGCCATTGGGCTGGAGCAATAGTGCAGCAGGTAGGACGCTTGCACGCACGGACCCAGGTTCCTGATTGGGTTCAATCCCAAGCACTACATGTGGTCCTCTGAGCCCTCGGAGTGATCCCTGAGTGCAGAGACAGGAGAAGGCTTGGAGCACCGCTGGGTGTTCCCTCTGCCCCCCCCCAAGAAGAATCTAGCCACTTCCTTCAATCCCAGAGTCCCCACTACACAAACTGAAGGCCCTCTGCTGAGATTGCTAAGTCATCCCGACCAGGCATGAGGTTCAGGCCTGCTCCTCTGATGACCCACTATCAACACGGGAGTCAGGCAACTCCTTTGGAACACGAGTCAGATGTCACTCTGCTGCTCAAAGCCCTGAGAGGGTCTTCATGGAGGGAAGGGGGCTTGGGCCACACCCAGTGGTGGTCCCGGGTTACTCCTGGTGGTGCTGGGGGGACCATACGGGATGCCAGGGATCGAACCCAGGTCAGCCACGCCGAAGACAAGCACCCTACCCGCTGTGCTATCACTCTGGCCCCAAGTAGTTTCTTCTTTCACACACGAAGTTGTGCAGTGGCTTCAGGCGCAATGTGACGCGCGCCCTCCACACTCCGGCCTTCCTCTGACCTGTCTCCCACAGCTCCCTAACACGCAGACACAGTCCTGCTCCCCACTAAAGCTGCCTTCTCCTGCCTCCGTCTCTGGGTCTGGGACACTCGCCCCTGGTCATCCGCTACCCTGCTCAACTGCCCCCCATATTTGGAAATGTGAGCCTTAACCCATGCTCCGCTTCCCCTTCCCTCCCACTGACTACATGTGGTCCTCTGAGCCCTCCAGAGTGATCCCTGAGTGCAGAGACAGTGTGTGGTGACCACACACTGCGCTATATATTTTATATACATATATATTTCTCTTTTATCTGTGCCCTGTGGTTATCCCCTACTAGATGGATAGAATCTTAATTCTAGCTCTTAGGGTGCATGAGGCTGGCCCATAGTAGGTGTTTAATTAAGATCTATTGAATTAAAAATTATGTAATTAGAACACTTTATCTTTGGGTAACTCTTATGTATTACTTTGGTTTGGGGAGACACATCTCACAGTGCTCGGGGCTTACTCCGGGTGGTGCTCAGAGGACCCTATGGGTGCTAACGCCTGAAGCCGGGCAGCAGCACCAAGGCGAGCACTTTTACCCAGTATTATGTCTCCAGCCCTTTGATTTTATAAAGCGCCACGATGAGTCCTACTTAACTGGAACTCAGTCTGGCCTTACTGTCCTGCTCACTGGGAAGGGACAAAGACCCAGAGTTGCCCGGAAACTATCACTGAGACAGGTGAGGAATCCCTGAGGCCGCTGCTCCGTATCTGTTTCGCTCATTATAGGTTTCAAGAGCTCCCAGGATAGCCAAGAGGCGGGTACAACTGCTGCAGAAGTGAAGACAACAATGGCTGAAAGACGGCTGCAGAAGGGCCAGTGTGCAAGCAGCTGAGCCGAGTTTAACAATCGGATCACACGGTGCCCTGAGCACAGGCCAGGAGTAGCCCAAGCACCGCCAGTTATGGCCCAAACCATGCCCACCCCAGCACACACTTCGCCCAATAGAAAAAGAAGGTGAAGAAAATGAAGATGAAGGAGGTTAAGTAATGGGAACATGCTGCTTCCACATCTAGGACACAGGCAGAGCAGTCCCCGGGACTCTGAAAGCGCAGCCCTGGGGTGCAGTTCCACGCCGCTCTGCTCCTGACAGCTTCTCCTGGTGATCTAGGCCCCAAATATGAACCAAGTCCAATAATTGTGTCCACCGCCCTTGTCGGCCAACACCGCCGTCATCACCAAAACAGCCTACCAACTACTTCTCACGGGCAGCCAGGAGAAGGGACCCCAACTACGAGGGGCCCCAGCTGCTACTCTGAAATGTTCTCCCAGCCTGTCACAGCCACACTTCCCAAGGCGGCTGCCAGCGACAGCAGAGCACAGCAGGCGTGCTGCGGTGGGTGGGGCCCTCTGGGGACCTGACACAGAAGCCTTGGTTGTTTCCCATCACCCGTCCCTGGCTCTCGGTCCCCTGGGTCGGCTGCGCACGGAGATCTGAGGCTCCTCAGTTCCCTCTCCATGTTCTCGTGCAGGCTCTAATAAAACTTCACACTTTCCCACTGATCTTCTGAGCTAACGCCCCAATGGTCTCCCCTGCTTTCATTCCAGCCTCGCCCAATCCTTTCCCTACCAAAAGGCAACGATCCCTAAACATGGGCGATACACAGATTCCCACGCAATCATCTCCTACGTTGGCAGGTTTGCTGCAACAACAGTGATCGAGCCAGTTTACCATGAACTACAAGGCCGACTCACTCGGGCCCTTTCTCCCTGCTCCTGGTGACCCAGTCACACTTACCTTCTTACTCTGCTTGAACTGGTCCAATTATCTCCCTGGCACACAGCTCCCTGCCTGCGCAGCCCAAACGGCAGCCCCTCGAAAGAGATCTTCCTGATCCCCCAGCTCCCCCCTGCCCCCTATTAGTTCCATCCCATTTCTTCACAGACCTTGTTGCTGTCTGATACTAGTTTGTCTCTTCCATTTCTCTGACAAAGTGTCCCCTCCATAAGGACGAAACTCTCGCCTTGCTCACCGCCGGGCACAGCGCCCACCCCTGGGCGCAGCTCCTCACCTCTCCTTCCATGCTGCTGATCCGAACCAGCTCGTTGAGGATCAGCAAGGCTCCATGAATCCGGTCGTCTCGGTTCATACCCTTCTCCTTGGCCAAGGTTTCATCAAACCCCTTCTCTGCTTCTTCAAACGTGTGCTAGACAGAGGGAACACTCGAATCACCAAGGGTTCAAAGTCAGCAAGAACACTGGGGGCAGCCCACTGACAGGGTTCTGAGTGATGCCGGGCCTGTCATGCCCCGCGCCAATGTCATCAACAAGCTCATCTATCAGTTCTCCATTTAACTTGGCTTAATGAGGCAGGGCACCATTACATCCTATTGAACAGCTTAAAAATAGAGACTCCTATAATTAAATTTCAGGTCACATCACAAAGTCCTGCTAGAGCCCAGGTTCTCCAATTCCATAGTCAGGACCCTGCTCATAGAAGTTTGGTTTGGTTTGGTTTGGTTTGGTTTGGTTTTATTGCTGGCAGTGCCAAGGACCAAGTCTAGGGTGTAATGAAGGCAAAGCATGCGCACTACCACCGAGGGACTTCCCCACTACAAAAGGCTTCTTAGCAAGATCTCATGGCAGCAAGAGTAAGCAAAAGAATTCAAGATACCAAAGAGAAAACCAACACTTTCTAAATTAGTAAGATTCAGAAACACTCATTTTCCTGCATTTCGACACTACTAAAGAAAGAGATGTCTTATAATTGCTGATACTGCCATTTTCCACATCCGGACTCCCCAGCTCGTCAGAGGTCCACCCAGCAGAAGAGCTGATTATAAACCCGGCTTATAATCAGAGTCCCACCCTACAGCAGTCTTTTTTCAAGCCCAGCCCAGGTATGCCTGATCCAGAGACTCACATACACGGGCAGAGCTGCTACCAGCCTCCCTGGGCCCAGCTGATCACGAGGCGCCCGGGAGGGACAGCGGATTCTAGCCCTGGTCTGCCATCCCAGCAGAGTCTTGCAAGAAGCCAGAGGAACCCCCACACCATGAGGGCCGGCACTTCATTCAATAAATGCACGAGATGAGAGGCAACTACAAGAGTATCCCACCTGCACAGCAGAGCCTGGCAAGCTACCCATATCATATTTGACATGCCAAATCACTTGATCACTTGAATCCCGTTATTCATCGATTTGCTCGAGCGGGTGCCAGTAACATTTCCATTGGACCCTATCACGTGCCAATGCAGCCCAATGGCATCTGGTTGATTCAGGAATATGAAGAGCCTCAAACCGTTCCTTCAGGGTCTTGACAAGGAAGTCTGACCATCTTGTAGGTGGGCGGCCACGTGATCTTTGACATCCCGTGGGATCCAGTCGGTAAGGGCTCTAGTCCAGCGGTTGTCTCCAAATCGCATTACATGTCCAGCCCATCTGATTTTCGATGCCTTGGCAAACGAGACAGCGTCCCTGATTCTGGAATAGCGACGGAGGTCAGAACTCCGGATTCCTTCTCTCACTTGAGTGAGGCATGATATTCCAATCATAGCTCTTTCGATTCCTCTCTGGGAGACCCGGATAGCATTCTCATCCTGCTTTCGTAGGGCCCAGGTCTCTGAGGCATATGTTAATGCAGGGAGAACGGTGGAGTCAAAGAGATGTGCCGGAGCCGGAGGTTCTTTGTCCTTTTAGCTATTTCTTTGATGCCTTTGAAGACATTCCATGCCGCTCTGTTCCTCCAGCGCAGCTCAGGTTTTAGGTCGTTCATCATGTTGATTTCTCGACCTAGGTACACATAACTGCTACATTCAGAGATGTTTGTTCCATTGAGAGTGAATGGGGCCTCTGGAACTAGTTCATTCTTCATAAACATGGTTTTCTTTAGATTCAGCTGTAGACCTATCTTTCCACATTCTCGGTCAAAGTCAGCCAGCATTTGTGCCGCTTGGCTAATGTTTGGTGTTATTAGAACGATGTCATCAGCGAAGCGGAGGTGGTGTAGTTGCCGACCATCTATCTTCACTCCCATTCCTTGCCTTTCTAATTGTCTCATGATGTTCTCGAGGGTGGCGCTGAAGAGTTTTGGTGAAATGGTATCACCCTGTCGAACCCCTCTTTTGACATCAATGATCACTTCTTTGTAGAATGGTGAGATCCTGGTGGTGAATCCGTAATACAGCTCACGAAGGATCTTGATGTATTGGGTTTGAACACCCTGTTTGGCTAGGGCTTCGATGACTGCTTCAGTCTCCACAGAATCAAAGGCTTTCTGTAAATCAATGAACGTGAGACAGAGCGGCATCTTGTACTCCCTACAAACTTCAATGAGCTTGGTTACTGTGTGGATATGGTCGATTGTGCTGAATCCTTTCCGGAAGCCTGCTTGCTCGCATGGTTGTCCTTCATCTAGTGTTCTGCTAATCCTGTTCAGGATGACTCATGTAAACAGCTTGTAGATGACGGACAACAGGCAGATGGGGCGGTAGTTGCCGATGTCGTGAATGTCTCCCTTCTTGAACAGTAGAACTGTCCTGCTGGTTTTCCATTGGGAGGGCACCTTGCATTCGGACAGGTAGCGTGTGAAGAGCCGAGGTAGTGTATTAATGAGTACCGACGGCAGATTCTTCAGGTGTTCGGGTCTGACTTTGTCTGTGCCTGGTGCAGTTCCCTTCCTTACTGACGAGATGGCATGTCGGATTTCAGAAGGGAGAACGTTGGGAATGACATATCCATCCTGTGGAATTTGGTATGTGGGCAGGTGGATGTGGCTATCAAAGTGATTTGAGTAGAAGTCCTGGATAATCTTCTCCATTGCCTTTCTGGAAGATGTGATAGATCCATCAGGGCGTCGGAGGGCAGTCATCTTGGTCTTATAGTTGGCGAAGGACAGGCGGGCAGTGCGAATGCTTTTCCCGGCTTCTGCTGCATCTTCCAGTATTTCTGCTCTTCTGTCTTTGAGGTCTTCTTTTATTGCTTCTCTGCACCGTTTAGCAAGCTTGGACGTTAGCATTTGGTCTCCTGAGGCTCGCGCCTTGCCACGTTGTCGAATGAGCTCAAGAGTTTCTGAAGACAAGCGTCTTTTTGTGTCTTTCTCTCTCTCGGCATTCTTCACACAATCATGGAGGTGCTGAACCAGTCGGTTGTATTCTTCATAGATGTCGTCAATGATGGTATCTTCCCATGTTGCTGCAATGGTGCCATTTTCCTGATATGCCAAATACCAGTAACAATCATAGACCACATTCCCATGACCTGATGGAATGGTTTGAGGCTCTTTATGTTCCTGGAGCGAGCAGATGCCCTTGGGCTACACTAGCATGTGACAGGACGTATGGAGTTGTTACTGGTGCCTGCTCAAGCAAATCGATGAACAATGGGAAGACAAGTGACAAGTGAAGATATGGAGTCAGTTAATTAGAATCATATTTTTATCCTAGCAGTACATCAAATAACATAGTCATCAATGGATTTTTCCTTTAATGAAGTGATTCTTGATTCAGACTGAACCTGAAAGTACATCTGAGACCAAACTCAAACATGAACCTCGCCGTGCTCTGTGGCAAGGGGCCTGTGAGTAACCTTGAAGCCGGGAGAAACCAGATCGAACGCGCCTGGCGGGAGCTAGAACGCGCCCTTTGCTCACCCTGTACCACTGAGGTTTCTGCATCTCTTTGGGCCCCGCTGCGTGGTGAGAATGAGACAGGCACGAAGGGCCGACACCGCACCCTCACGGATGGCCTGCTTGGGATCCCACACGCCACGAAAATGTTGTCAAAGAAGGGCTGCACTTGCTGGAAGAAGAAGGTGGGCACGCTGATGGCCAGCTCAGCGGAGAACCAGAACCTGGGGGAAAGGCACACTTAGAACGCTCACCCGCAGTGAGTTTTGTTCTCTCGAGAACGCAGGCACTTAAGAGTCTGTGTATCCCGGGACACAAGCAGGCTCACCCACTCTGCTATCGAGGAACACTGGGATTCAGGACAAGAAAGCAAACGATGACTAAACACCTCAGCATTCCTGTCCAGAGTATTGTGAGAACACAAGCACCAGAAGGGCGGCCATGTTTCATGCTTAGGACAAGGCCAGGCTAGACCCAGGCTTAGCACACTGCATGGCTAGACCAAGGCTTAGCACACTGCATGGCTAGACCCAGGCTTGGAATACATGAATAAATATTTATGGAAAGAATGAATAATCCTTTTTAATATTTGATCTTGCTGTTATCTTCACTTGATTTTTTTTTTTTTTTTTTTTTGCTTTTTTGGGTCACACCCGGCGGCGCTCAGGGGTTACTCCTGGCTCTGCACTCAGGAATCACTCCTGGCGGTGCTCGGGGGGACCATATGGGATGCCGGGGATCGAACCCGGGCCGGCACAGGCCGGCCGCGTGCAAGGCAAACGCCCTACCCGCTGGGCTATCGCCCGGCCCCTGTTATCTTCACTTGAAAGTGGAAAGAACTAGAGTTCAGAGGTTGCCCTAAATTAGTGTCAGGAAGTGGAAAAGCTAAGACTAGAACCAGGACCCCGGGAGCATCCCCTCTACAGCACTACGCTCGCTGCTTGAGGTGCTATCAGGGATGTTCTGTGCCAAGACTCTCCCCCATCTCACAACACTGGGGTCTGACCCATCACTCAAGCTTCTATCAGAACCAAGTCTGGGAAAGCAGTGATGCCATCACCAGGAAGAAAAGGGTAAGTCATGAGTGCCCAAATGTCCAACAGTCCACGGAAACAGGAACCGTGGGTCTGGTACCGACGGGCAACAGCGCCTGCAGGTCTGGAAGGCGCCTAACTCTCGCGGCAGACAGTAAGTCATCCACTTCCCGTCTCTACTCAGTCCCCACGCTTCCAGAGAGGTCTTGACAAAGTCACTGAACAGACAGGACAATCCCTAGTCACCTGGGTTCAAAACCCTTTCAGGCTGTGGCTCTCCCACCTATGGTGGAACCGCACCTTCAGTTGGGGAGGCAACTGAGTCTAGAAACCTGCGGTGAGTTTAAGTATCCCATTGAAGGCTATCTTCTAGGCAGCAAAGAGAACCTTATGCTTTCTCTTCAAGTACTGAGCTTAGGCTGAAGTGAGAAAGCAACTCGGATCAGAGCTCAAAGCATCAAGTCCCACAGTGCGCTGCCTAGGGGATCCCCTCTGCTGCAGGGACCCAAGCACACTGTGGGAGGGCACTGTACGAGGGCAGCCCCGTGGGCACTCACAGCTGCGTGTCTCCGGCCCTCGTTGCGATCCGCACCCAGCCATTCCAGAGCTCGCTTCACCTCGAACTCCACATACTCGGCCGTGAAAGTGTCCCCAGCCATGGCAAGACGGCCAATGGCTTTAGAAGCCATTTCCATAACAACTGGGTCATTGGAGGGGAGGAGGTTCCGAAGGTAGTTAGCAAATCTCCCAATTCGGGTGGAATTCCCACCTTCCACTCCGATGAGGCTGGCTGGAAGAGAGAGGAAGACAAAAGGGGAGGGTGGGCACAAGGCAAGCAGGGGGTCCACAGCTCTGAAAGGAAAGTGCGAGAGAGCCCCCCACCTCCGCCGGTCAGGATACAGGCCCTTTGGATCTGGGACCATACCAGGTGGTGCGCAGAGGTGAGTCCTGGCTCTGCACTCAGGAATCACTCCTGGAAGTTATCAGCAGACCGTATGGGACACTGGGAATAGAACTGGGGTCGGCCGCAGGCAAGGCAAATTCACTCTGGCCCCAGATCGTTTTCATTTTAACCAACAGGTTTAATATTCATGTCAACTACTTACATAAGCAAAATAACCTCATTTTCGTATACACAATTAGTTTTGTCAGGAAAGAGACAATACACTGAAACTGACTCTTAATCGGCAAAAGTGATGACAATCCTGAGCTAAGATGACTTGCTCTTATACACTGTCCCTTACTTACGCTTTTCCTTTTGATGCTCAGTGTGCTGAAAGCTGACCCACAGGAAAGCCAGAAGCCACAACAGCAACAGGGAAAGAATCTGACTCGGTCTCAGCACTGGGACATCCCCGAAGCGATCTCCTGGACCCTGAGACTCCATGACTGGAAACACCTGCTTTGTCTCAAGACCCGAATCACGGGGACAGAAAAAAAAAGGCCCAGATACAAACCACATGGTAGTCAGGTAGACAATTGGACACAGGACATAGTGACACAAAGGGCCCCTCTCAAATGAAATCCTTCAGGGCTGCGGAGATCACGCATGGGGCTGGAGCACAGGCATCGCATGTGGAAGCCCCGGTCCTCTCCCCTGGCACCACACGGTCTCCCAGTAACTCAAGAGCATCCCCTGAGCACTGCCACCAGATATGACCAAAAATAATTCAATTAACTAAACAGAATTTTCATTCTGCTGCTGTCACCAGACTCTAAGCTTACCTATGGCCAAAATGCCGCCTTTCCTCTCGCTGGTATCTGAGCTGGAAACCAGTTCAAAAATGTGGTGATTGAGTTGGTCATAGAAGCGAGTGGACTCCCTCTTGACTCATCTGCAAAGGGAGACAGACCAAGAACAATCTCTAATGTCTCCGCAGGGAGGGAAAGATTAGGACCCAAAAGATAGCTGGCAGGTAGAGTTCCAGTCAAAGATGACAAAGCTACGGCCTGTTTCTACAGCTGGAAACTAGAGCAGGCCCAAAGAAACAGAACAGCAGCTAAGGTACTTGCCAGGGCTCGATCCATAGAACCACTATGGTCCGCCGTAACTGTGACCCCTGAGCCCAAAGCTAGGAGTAAGCCCTGAGCACCGCATGATGTGACAGAAACACAAACTTCAGAGCAGCTGAACTCAGAATTATTAATGTTATTTAATGCAAACACTTTTTTTTCATTTTTTGATCACACCCAGTGATGCTCAGGGGGTTACTCCTGGCAGTGCTCAGGGGACCATATGGGATGCCGAGGCTCAAACCTGACAAACTTACTAAGGAGCAACATTATAGCCAGCAATATCTTATTCCAGGTTCCATCCCATGCCAAGAGTACAAAGGATGAAGGACACTGTCCAGCCTCAAGCCTGCTGGGCATTTTATAAAGCGGTCATCTTCCTAAACCCACCCTGGCCCTATCGTGAGGCAGAAAGAACTGATGCCCGAGGAAAGGGAAAAATGAAAAGAAACAACTGACTCTATGCTAACCCTTAAAATGGCATCAAGACATAAAAAACAGGATCACAAAGAGGCTGAACTATTGCAAAAGAACCTGCATGTTCCCTGGGCATGAGAAACTGGATGTCTTTTATAAAGACGCTCGCATCACCCAAATCCTTGCCGGCTGCCAGGAGGACACTAAAGCAGCCAGCCCCCCCTCCCCCCCGGACTCCAGCCAGCCGAGTCACGGGCCCTCACCTCTCGCAGCTCCATGGTGACGTAGTGCTGGAGCTCCTTGGCAGCCTTGGTCCTGGTCTCCTCATTGCGGCTCTTCAGACCGCTGGCAAACTGCTGCAGGACGCTCACGTTGCTGGACGTGGCGGCGGCCGCGTGGTAGCAGCAGTGGGGCCTGTTCCAAGCATCTTGCCTTCAGGGTCTTTGGAGAGAAGCTTCCTTTAATATTCTGGATAACAACGATGATGACTTTATGGACGGCCCTGACTCCTCAACGCACACCTGAGCCAGCCAAGGCCCGAAAGGAGTTTCTAAAAGGCCAGCAGAGCTGGGGAGGTGACTCAAAGGGCGGGAGAATGGCTTACACGCAGGAACCCCAAGTTCAATTACTGGCACCATATGGCCCCCAAGTTGCTGGATATAGTGCCCCCACTCCAGCCCAAAAAAAAAAAAAAAAAAACTAAAACCTTTTTTTAAAAAATATCTAGAGTCACAGAAACACTGGAGCGAGTAGGGTACTTGCCTTGCACATGGCTGATCTGGGTTCGACCCCTAGAACCCTAAGTACTGCCAGAGAAGATCCTGTTCTTGTTTTTTTTTTTTTTTTTTTATGGCTCACACCCCATGATACTCGCTGGGTTTCTCCTGGCTCTGCACTCAGGAATCACTCCTGGCATTGCTCGGGGACTATATGGGATGCCGGGGATCGAACCCGGGTAGGCTGTGTGTAAGACAAATGCCCTACCCGCTATGCTATCGCTCCTCACTGTACTATCACTCCGGCCCAGGACTGATACTTGAGCCAGGAGTGGCCCAAAGACTGAAACAAGAAAAATATTTAAATAATAAAAGGTTTGGGCCAGAGTGACAGTCCAGCAGTAAGGCATTTGCCTTGCAAGCGGCTGTCCCAGGTTCGATCCCCGGCATCCCATATGGTCTCCTGAGCACCGCTAGGAGTAATTCTTGAGTGCAAAGCCAGGAGTAACCCCTGAGCATCGCTGGGTGTGACCCCCAAAAAAAGGGCAATAAATAAATAATAAAAGGAATGGGCTGGAGGTAACATAAGAACACTGATCAAGGGTCTTGGACACCATAATAATTTTTTTTCAATTGAGTGTGGGGCCAGAGTGATAGTATACTAGGTAGGGCATTTGCCTTGCACAGGACTGATTCAGGTTCAATCCCCGGCATCCCATATGGTCCCCCGAGCACTGCCAGGAGTAACCCCTGAGCATCGCTGGGTGACTCCCCTGTCCCCCAAAAAAGTGAGTGTACTGGGGCCAGAGTCACAATACAGCAGGTAGGATGCCTACCATGCACACAGCTGACCCAGTTCAATCCTCAGCACCCCATATGATCCCCCAAGTCCTACCAGGAGTGAACCCTGAGCTCAGCTCAGAGCCAGGAATAAGCCCCTGAGCACAGCAGGGTATGGCCCAAAACAAACAAACAAAAAGAGAGTTTGCTAAGGAGGCAGGGTAGGGGTGGGAGGGTATCCTGAGACATCAGCGTTGGTGCAGACACTGACCGCTGAGCTAGGGGAAGCAACACTGTGAGTATGTGACTCCAATAATGGTACTGACAATAGAAAATAGAATGCTGGGAGAGGGCTGGAGTGACAGTCCAGCGGGTAGGGAATTTGCCCTGCATGCAGCTGACCCAGCTTCATCCTCGGCATCCATATGGTCCCCAAGGCACGGCCAGGAGTATTTCTGAGTGCAGAGTCAGGAGTAACCCCTGAGCATCTCCAGGTGTGACCCAATAGCATAAAGTAGGAGGGAGGGAGGGAAGGAGGGAGGGAGGGGAAATAAAAACGCTGGGAGCCCTCACTAAGGAATGCATAGAAAGCCTCAATTTATTCAACATTAGGGGCCAAAGCAATAGCACAGTGGGAGGGTGTTTGCCTTGTACACGACCAACCCCGGTTCGATCCCGGCATCCCATATGACCCCCCGAGTTCCACCCAGGAGTAATTCGTGAGCAGAGAGCCAGGAGTAACCCCTGAGCGTTGCTGGGTGTGACCCAAAAAAGAAAACTGTGTTCAACATTGACCAAAGCTTGTAAAAGCAAAAGAGTCCAGCGAGTAGGGCATTTGCCTGGCATGTGGCGGACCCAGGTTCGGTCCCTGGTATCTCACAGAGTCCCTCAAGACCCGCCACAAGTAATTCCTGAGTGCCAGGCATAATAAGCTCTCAGAGGGGGCCGGAGCGATAGCCCAGCGGTAAGGCGTTTGCCTTACGCGACGGCCAGGCCGGCCCGGGTTCGATCCCCGGCATCCCATATGGTCCCCAAGCACCGCCAGGAGTAATTCCTGAGTGCAGAGCCAGGAGTAACCCCTGAGCATCGCCGGGTGTGACCCAAAAAAGCAAAAAAAAAAAAAAGCTCTCAGCATGACTAAATGTAGCTGCCCCCCACCAAAAAAAAAAATTGGGGCCAGAGCGATAGCACAGCGGGGAGGGCATTTGCCTTACACGCCGACCCGGTTCGACCTCCGCATCCCATATGGTCCTCCAAGCACCACCAGGAGTAATTCCTGAGTGCAGAGTCAGGGGTAACCTTTAGAGCATTGCCAGGTGTGATCCAAAAAACAGCAAAAAAAAAAAAAAAAAAAGATAGATGGGTTTGAATCTAGCCCAGTCATATATCATGAGAAATCTATGTAAAACATGTTTTCCCAGTTGCAATTAAAGGACACAACCAGGGGCCGGAGCAATAGCCCAGCGGTAGGGCGTTTGCCTTGCACGCAGCCAGGCCTGTGCCGGCCTGGGTTCGATCCCGGCATCCCATATGGTCCCCCGAGCACCGCCAGGAGTAATTCCTGAGCGAAGAGCCAGGAGTAACCCCTGAGCATCGCCGGGTGTGACCCAAAAAAAAAAAAAAAAAAAAAAAAAAAAAAAGGACACAACCATCATCCCTAACTCAGAGCTTTTTTAATTTCCTGCAGAGGGAGGGATCACACCTGGCAATGCAGGTGACTCCTGGCTCTGCACTCAGGAATTACTCCTGAAGGTGCTGGGGGGCCATACGGGATGCCGGATCGAACCTGGGTTGGGCACATACAAGGCAAACGCCCCTCTCTGCTGTACTATTGCTCTAGCCCCCCAACTCAAGGGTTGACTTAACAAATATTTAGATCAGCGAGGCCTGAGGCACCTGAGTGAGAACACAGCAGGCAGGGCACTCCCTGGTACCAGCTAACTCAGGCTCAATCCCCGGCACCTCAGGTCGTCCCTGAGCGCCACAGGGTATGGCCCCAAAACAAACAAAAAATGCACAAGCACAGAGCCAGGCTCACAGTGAACCTGATTGCAAGTTAATCACAATCATCCTGTCGCTAATACGTGGCCTGAGCCAGGCACTGGAGGCAGGGAGGCAGAGAGGGAATAAAACTGCCCCTTCCCCAGGGGTCCAACTTAATGAGGAAAATTTATTCTCATCCTATAACAACACTTTTTTTTTGGCCTTTTGGGTCACACCTATAACAACACTTTCCAAAAAACCTGCACGCGGGAGTCTGTTTTAAGTTTTTCACACATTTAAGTTTCCGAGAGCCAAACTTAAAAAGGTAAAGAGAGGGGCCGGTGAGAGCACAGCAGGGGAGGCACTTGCCGTGGACGTGGCTGACCTGGATTCCATCCCCAGTACCCCACGCACTGCTAGGCCCCGAGCACTGCTGGATGCGGCTCAACAGGCAAACAAAAAGGGTTCCACAGACGAGGCAGCGCAGGGCTAAGGGGCCTGCTTGGCACCCAGCACTGCATATGGGCCCGGATGGCCAGGAGTGTCCAGGGAGCACAAAGCCCGGAGAAAGCTCTGAGCATTGCCGGATGCGGCCCACCCTCGGCCCCCAAGAAACAGGCAAAATTAGTGTTTTTCACATATTACCTAAGAACAGAAACCCCGTCATGATATAAACCTCAAAGCTACTGATGGGTCTCCCGGGCTTTTTTCTCCTTTTGCAGAGGCTGTAAACTCCCTCGTGCCTTCCACAGCCAGGCTGGACACGTCCCCTCTCCACTGACAGCGACGGGATAGTATGGGGATAGGACAGGACCGGCAACAGGACACGGGGTGGAAAAGACAGGACGGGACAGGGGACAGGACAGGGGACAGGGCAGGGGACGGGACAGGGGACGGGACAGGGGACGGGACAGGGGATGAGGGAAAGGACAGGACAGGCAACAGGACAGGGGACAGCACAGGGGACAGGAGAGAGGGGACGGCACAGGGGACAGGAGAAGGCACGGGGCAGGTCAGGAACAGAACGGGACAGGGGCAGAAGACAGCATATGGGACGGGCAGCGGACAAGATAAGGGACAGGTGACAGGACAGGGGACAGCACAGAGGCCCTGAGAGACGGGACAGGACAGGGGACAGCACAGAGGGGACTGGCCAGGGGACGCGACAGGTAACAGGTCAGGGCGCAGGGCAGACCAGGGGCGGATCAGGGCAGGGGACGGGCCACGCGGGGCCAGCAGGGCAGGGGCGGGTCCGCCGTGTCACAGGGGTCCCTGCCCGCAGGACCCTCAGGGCTCAGGAGCCGCGTTTGTGTGCAGGGGCCGGGGGGGGGGGGGGGCTTGGGGGGACCCGGACCAGTGACGGGACCTGGCCGCGGCGGGCCGGGGGCGGGGGACTCGGGGTGGGGCCGGAGGCGGGAGGCGCCCCCTGGACTCGGGGGGTCCCGGCGAGACCCCGGGGTGGCGGGCAGCCGGGGAGCACAGGCGCTGCCCGCGGGGTCGGCTCTGAGATCCGGGAAGTGCAGCCCCCCGGGTCCCGCACGCTCGCCGGCTCGGGCTTCTCGGGGTCCCAGCCAGGTGGGCGTTGTCCCGCGGCGGCGCCCGAGACGCGGGGCCGGCACTGAGGGGACCGCGCGCCCCAGACTCGAGGCTTCCTGGGACCCCGCACACGGGCGGGTCTGGACATTCCGCCGCCTAGGAGGGTCGGGGCCGGGCCCCACACTCACCGCGCGGCTTCGGCCAAGGCCTCGGCTGCCCCCACCAGCGCCACTACCGCCACTTGAGGCCCCTGGCCCGCCACCCGCCTTCCCCTCTGTCCTCTAAGCCGGCGGGAAGGCGGGCAGGCTTACCTACCTAAGGGCCAATCGGCAAGCGCCAGAAGAAGATGGGCGGGAATACTAACCAATAGAAATGAAGGAGAAGTGAGACTTCTGGACCCGGCTTCTTCGGGGGCGGAGACTATTCAAATAGACAAACCAGGCGGCCAGTAGGAGACGGAGGTAGGTTTGGGTGGACTTAGGACAGCCAATCGGATGTGAGTTGTCTTCAGTCACTTCCACGCACACATCCGGTGCGTCGCTCCTAGCGTTCCCCCGTCTGCTCCGTGGGTGGTGTCCCGCGGAGTCCGCCGTCTGGGCGCTGGAGCACTGGGGGGTGCTGGGGTTCGAGACTAGGCCCAGTCTCACTGCCAGCCTCATTCCGCCTGGGAAAGGGAGCAGGGTTGGGTCCCTGCAATTAACCGAGTCAAAGCCCTGGGAAGTTCTGACTAGCCATGCTTATGCCCCTCATCGCTTTTTGGGTAACTCTGTGCTTTTGAAAACACCTTTAAGATTTTTTTTTCCACTTTTCCAAGCTCATTAGATCATTTGCGAAAAACCATAGCCAAGTCGTAGCCAATGAGTTACAAATAACCTCAAAGCAACATCATTTTTATTTTTTGGGTCACGCCCGGCAAATTTGGCTCAGGTCTCCGCGGTGCTGGGGGGCCCATATGGGATGCCGGGGGTCGAACCTGGTCAGCCGCGTGTAAGGCAAATAAATGCCCTACCCGCTGGACTATCACTCGGCCCCAAAGCAACATCACTTTAAAGACGTCCTTTCATAAAATAAAAACCAAGTGAATTTTTACTACGTCTCAATTTTATAACATTGTATAATAAATTGAACATGTTTAACTTCTCACCATCAAGTCTAAGTAAAATACAGCAAGGGGTGATAGTATGTGCGGTAGCGCACTTGCCTTGCGCACCGCTGTCTGGGTTCGGTCCCCACCACACCTTATGGGCTGAGACCGCCAGGAGTGAGCCCGCGCCCAGACAGTAGAGATCACAGAGCCAGGAGTAAGTCCTGAGCACAGTCAGCTATGCCCCAAAGGAAAATTAAAAGCGCATTTATATTAAGGAATATAATTCCTTAGGCATTAATACAATCATGTAGATGAAAATTTGTGGAAGAGAAAAAGTATTTCCTTTTTCTTTTTTGGGTCATACCTGGCGTTGCTTAGCAGTTATTCCTGGCTCCACACTCAGGAATTGTTCCTTGCGGTGCTTGGGGGACCATATGGGATCACTATCACTATCACTATCTTCCTGTTCATCACCGATTTGCTCCAGCGGGCACCAGTAACATCTCCATGTGGGATACCGGGATCAAACCCCGTGGGGTCGTGTGTGCAAGGTAAACGCCCTCGCTGTGCTATTGCCCGACCCCAGGATTTACTATTCTTTAAACAAGAAAGAGAAAACAAGTGTTTCCTGGTGAAAAGTTGGTGGTTCCCGAAAGGGGAGGGGAGAGGGCGTCACTGAATATGCAGGGGGCTTTTAGAGTGCAAGTGAGGAGGATGGTGCTGAAACTTTCGCGGTGGGAATGTCCATGAAAAGAAATTAAGGAGCTATAGTACAGCAGGTAGGACATTCGCCTTGCATGTGATCAACCTAGGTTCGATCCCATATGGTCCCCTGAACATCGCTAAGAGTAATTCCTGAGCGCTCAGGGAGTAACCCCTGAGCATTGTCATTGTCAGGTGTGAGCAAAAAGAAATTTAAAAAAATAAAGAAATTAAAAAGAAGCATAATAAATAAAGTCATAAAACAATTTAAGTTATATGGGGCCGGAGCGATAGCCCAGTGGGTAGGGCGTTTGCCTTGCACGCAACCGGCCTATGCCGGCCAGGGTTTGATCCCCGCATCCCATATGGTCCCCTGAGCACCACCAGGAGTAATTTCTGAGTGCAGAGCCTGGAGTAACCCCTGAGCGTCGCAGGGTATGACCCAAAAAAAAAAAAAAAACAATTTAAGTTATACTATAACCTTTTTGTGTCTGTGTTCACATTCTGGAAATAGACAGCTAAGCTGTATAGCAATGTGGGAAAATATCAGACATAACTGTCGTGGCTTGTGCAATAAGAAGGAGAAAGGTAAGTCTGGGTCTGAGTGCACTCACAGGGCTGACCCTGGGGCTAAGAAACAGTAATTGTGGGTAGGGCCCTGCCTTGTACCTGAAGGACCTGGGGTGGGGTGTTGATCCCCAGCACCCCCAGAACCGCTAGAAGTGGCCCCTGAGCTCAGAGCCAGGAGCAGGCTCTGAGAACCGCCTTCCTGGTCAAAACCAAAACAGCAACCCACCAACCAACCCGCACTGTTCCCTACCCTGGCAGAGCTGCCTCAGAGCACAGAGCCCCCGGCACGCCCCGCCCTGCCCTATCTCCGGGTGTCCGAAAACAAACAAGTAAAATGAAAAGTTAAGTTTCAAAATTCCTGAACTGCCAAGTTAAAAACAAGTTTGGTAATATTCTGTGGCTAGCAAACGCTCTGGAAGGAATTTCAAAATCTTATTAAAAAGTCCTACTTTCGGCTTAGGTTTTAGTTTTTTTATTATGTTTCTGGCCACACCCAGTGATTCTCAGGGGTTAACTTCTGGCTCTGCACTCAGAAATTACTCCTGGTGGGCTGGAGGTCAGGAGGAGCCATATGGGATGCTGGGAATGAACCCTGGGTAGGCCTTGTGTGAGGCAAATGCCCATCTGCTGTACTCTCTCTCTCTCTCTCTCTCTCTCTCTCTCTCTCTCTCTCTCTCTCTCTCTCTGGCCTCTTATGGTGTCTTTTATTGCCTAGATTTTTTTTGAGCCACACCTGGCAATGCTCAGGGGTCACTCCCGGTGGTGCTCAGCAGGGCACATGCAATGCCGAGGATCAAACCTTGGTAGGCTGCATGCAAGGTGCAAGGCCAGCGCCTTAACTGTTGTGCTTTATCTCCAGACCCTGAATTGATTCTAATGTGTGGTAATAGTTCCTCCGAGTAGCATTATTACTGCTAAATATCTCTATTAAATCACTAACCATTTCAGTATGTTTTATATGTGTGTGTGGTGGGGGGCCAGAGCTGCTACTGGCTCTCCCTGTGCCCAGCTGATCATGAGGCACCCAGGAGGGAAGGCGGGTTCTAGCCCTGGCCCGCCATCCTAGCAGAGCCTCACAAGAAGCCAGAGGAACCCCCAGACCATGAGGGCTGCTATTTTCAACATCTGGACTCCACAGCTCATCAGAGCTCCACCCAGCAGAAAAGCCAATGTTTCCCTGTCTTGTGGAGCTTCTTTTTTTTTTTTTTTTTTTTGCTTTTTTGGGTCACACCCAGCAATGCTCAGGAGTTTCTCCCTGGCTCTGCACTCAGGAATAAATCCTAGCGGTGCTCAGGGGACCATATGGGATCCGGGGATCGAACCCGGGCGGCATGGGCCGGCCGTGCAAGGCAAACGCCCTACCCGCTGGGCTATCTCCCCAGCCCTTGTGGAGCTTCTTTGCGTCCGCAAGCAGTTCATCAATAAATGCACAAGGTGAGAGGCTATTACAAGAGTATCCCACCCACACGGCAGAGCCTGGCAAGCTACCTGTGTCATATTTGATATGCCAAAAAACTAACAATTATAGGCCTCATTCCCATGACCTAAAGGAATGGTTTGAGACTCTTCATGTTCCTGGAGTGAGCAGATGCCCTTGGACCACACTAGCATGTGACAGGACATATGGAGATGTTACTGGTGCCCGCTCGAGCAAATCGATGAACAACGGGAAGACAAGTGAAGTGATATAGTCACTATTTGTATCTCGAAACGGTAAAAATTACATCGTGAAAAGCTTTGCCTTACACCTGCTTCTTCACTACTTACTTTCTTAGTTGCTATGGAATCCAAAAGTTTCTTCCTTGGGGCCAGAACAATAGTCCAGCAGGTAGGGTGTTTGCCTTGCATGCGCTGGAAGCAGGTTCCATCCCATCCCGGCATCCCATATGGTCCCCTGAGCACCACCAGGGGTAATTCCTGAGTGCACAGCCAGAAACAGCCCCTGAGCATTGCCGGGTGTGACCCCAAAAGTCACCAGATTGCATCCGACCAATAAGACTGCTGATGTGTATTTTTCTTTTTTGGGTCACACCCGGCAATGCTCAGGGATTACTCTTGGCTCTGCACTGAGGAATTACTCCTGGCAGTGTTCGGGGGACCATAGGGGATACTGGGGGTTGAACCCGGCCAGCCGCGTGCAAGGCAAATGCTCTTCCATCTGTACTATGGCCCCAGTCCCTGCAGATGTGTCTTTATGCAAATGATGGGACGTGGGAACCAATCGAACTGGGTATGCAAATAAGGGTTTATAAGAGGACTAATGAAAGGGTGGCGTGATAGTGCCTGGCACAACAGGGGTTCAGTCCGCAGTAGACCATATGATCTCCTTAGCACCACCAGGAGTAAGCCCTGAGCATCGCTGGGTGTGGCCCCAAAGAGACAAAAATAAATAAATGAATGACAACAAAATGAATGGAATTTTAGGACTCGTTTGAGGGCTTTTCACCTTAATGTGGTGGGCCCTCCAATAATGTGGTGTATTTAGCATCCTTCTTTCAGTTGTACTTAGAGAAAAGCAATCCCGAGGCTGGAAAGGGTAAGGTCCTGGCCTTGCATGTGGCCCACTCTGGTTCTCTTACGTACGGTCCAGGAGTCCTGGGTCCCCTGAGCCCAGCCAGGAGTAGCCCCTGAGTACACAGCCAGAAGTAACCTGAGCTCCTCCAGGTATGTAAAAAACAACAAACAAAAGAAATTCTGACCATTGAGAAACCTGCTTTTTTTTTTTTTTTTTGCTTTTTGGGTCACACCCGGCAATGCTCAGGGGTTTCTCCTGGCTCTGCACTCAGGAATTACTCCTGGCAGTGCTCGGGGACCATATGGGATGCCGGGGATCGAACCCAGGCCAGCATGGGCCGGTCGCGTGCAAGGCAAATGCCCTACCTGCTGGATTATCGCTCCGACCCCAACCTGCTTTTAACATACCTTGCTTCACATGGCTTCAGTGTCCCAGCACCCACTGAGAATGTTAAGTGGGAGCCGAACTCATGCAAGCAGTAAACTTCTGTTTTCTTGTTATCGATGTGTTGTGCCCCATGGGATCTTCCACCAATTATTTTTCCAGTCTCAGTCACAGGCACTTGTATTATTTTAAACTTTTTCTAGTTCTCAGGATGCTATATGGAATGCTTTTGCCCATATGTGATATTAATCCCTGACAATATGCCAAGAAAAGCATGTAGAAATGGAGAAGAAAACGCACAACCTGATGAATTTTGTCAAAATGATCTCAGCAGGGGAGGAATGCATCAATGCTTACTCCTACCAGCAAGTTAGAGATTTTGCCACCTTAAGCAATGGTAAACTGCTTTATAATTTTGCTTGACTTTTTGGGTCACACTCAATGGTGCTCAAGGTTACTCCTGGCTCTGCATTCAAGAATTACTCCTGGTGGTGCTCGGGGACCATATGGGATGCCAGGGATCAAACCCGGGTCAGCCACATTGAAGGCAAACGCCTCTCCCCACGGTGCTATCGCACTGGCTCAACTGTTTTCTAATGAGTCATCCAAATGTATATTGCATTTAAGGGCCACATTCAGAGATACGTGGAGGCTCTTCCAGGTGTTGTACTCAAGCATGATTCCCCCAGCCAAGATCAGGGGAGCACACCAGTGTCAGCTGTATACAAGGCAAGCACCTTACCTCCTGTACCATCTCTCCAGCCCTCAAAGATTTTTTTTTTTGCTTTTTTGGGCAATGCTCAGGGGCTACTCCTGGCTCTTTGCTCAGGAATTACTCCTGGTGGTGTTTGTGGGACCATACAGGATGCTGGGGATTGAACCTGGGTCGGCTGCGTGCGAGGAAACACCCTCCCCGCTGTGCTATTTCTCCAGCCCCCAAAGATGGTTTTATAGTAACATCAGTCAGTGCATGTATAGATCTTTCCAGTTTACAAAAGAGCTTTCTTGCTATAGCAAAGCAAAATTAATATTTCTTGAGCACAAAATATCAATCACTTCCTAGGAAAGTATAGAGTGCTGTTTAAAAGCAACTAGATGTCAAGCTAATTCGTTTTCAGATTTAGCTCTAATCCCTTGCCAACAATCTGAAAACCATCTCTCACCCCTTTTCTTGTTTCTAGAGCAGGAAGGATTGTAACTCATCTTCCCTGAAAGGCAGTTGGGCTTGTTGAACACCAATACACGAAAGCCCCTCAGATCCCTGGAACATGGGAACCGTCACTGATGTGGTCGTTTACTCCGGGACATTTGTAGCAGCAGGTCAGCTTGTGGCCATATGCACATGGGTAAACTGAGGCACAGAGCCAGGAATGGAGCTCAGAAGTAGACTGAACACCTCACTTGTACCTGGCACCACAGACACAAAGAACTGAAAACCACACACATTCTCCATTGCTCCATACTCCTCCCGGGTCCTGGCAACCACCAACAACCGAAACTGACCTATAGAGGAATGAGGTAGAGGGCTGGTAAGTGATGAGGCTGGGACTCAATACATCTGCTTCTGGCTCCTGTCTGATCTGGCGACATAGATAACCTGGTTTGATCAGCACCACGTTATGTATAGAGGTAATGTTTGACAACCGGCCAGCCGGGAAGGGAGGCATGCTGGTATGTGGAGCTGCACTATGCGATTTACGAGGTCTTAATGATTTTTTGAAAGAGGAGGACCTGAGCCCTAGTACAGTGGGACGGTGCTTGCCAGTCCTCAATCTTCCGGCATGCCCTATGGAACCTCGAGCCCACCAGGAGTGATCTCCGAAAGTGCAGAGCCAGGAGTAAAGACTGAGCACCCAAGGGAAAGAGAAAAAAAAACAGCATTTATAGAGCATAAATGGTAAACTGTAGTGAAATTAGTAATGAGTTGCGTGCATTACTTTTCTTTTATTAATGTTTAATCAATTAATTTTGCGGTGGTGCCAGGGGATCAAACACAGGGATCACACGTGTGAGCACTGTACTGTTGAGCTACATCACCACCATATTAATACAGTTAACCTAATTATTTTGCTTGTATAAAATTTTGTTGTTGTTGTTGGAGGGCGCAGCTGGTGGTGCCCAGGGCTTACTCCTGGCTCTGCACTCAGGAATAACTTCTGGCAAACTCAGGGGACCACACTTGGTGCCAGGGATTGAACTAGGAACCAGGGGTTGTGCAAGGTAAGCACCCTCCCCACTGTACTATCTTTTTGGGGGTCACACCCAGTGATGCTCAGGGGTTACTCCTGGCTCTGCTCTCAGGAATTACTCCTGGCAGTCTTTTGGGGACCATATGGGGACGCCGGAGATTGAACTCCTGGGTCAGCGCGTGCAAGGCAAACACCCTCCCACGGTACTATTGCTCTGGCACCGCCTGTGTACTATCTTTCCAGACCTTGGGGCTCAGTTTTTCTAAAAATTCAGCAGTTGCTTCTCCTGGTCAGGACCAGCTAGCGACCAGGACCTTAAAGTTCTCCAGAGGCCCGCCAGAGACTCAGAGCTGACGCTGGGGAGCTGGGGAGGAAGCTGGTTGGTGGCAAGAATAAGTAAGGAAATTAGAAAATGGACAAAATGTCTGCTAGGGAAGCACGTGTCTGTGGTAATTACACCAGAGAACCCAAGGATGTTGTGGATGTTAATGGGGTTGTTGATTTCCTAGACATCGCCTCCCATTTCAGTGCTTCTATTAAAAGGGGAAAAGGGTCTGAGACAGTACTGCAGGTGATGCAGGCGAGGCAGAAGCAGCGGCGGCGGGTCTCTGTTCCGTCGCGATTCCCAGGTTCTTCAATATTTTCAAGAATGAAAATATTGAATAGTAAAGATGCTCAGACTCAGAATTAAAAAGTAGAAAAGTTTATTGGAAAGTAGAGGAGAGAGGGAAAGGAACTCCCCTTGCGGGGGGAACTTAGTATAGGACTAAGTTAACGTAAGTGATTGTATAGTCTCTTTTAAAGGCCTCCTGCCTTGTTATCAACCAAGTACTACAGAGAATGCCAGAAATCTTCAGGGTGGTCTGGCTGGTTTGGGTTTTTCTGGCTATCTACCTCAGGTATTGTTTATTATCTTAGTCTTGTGACTCCTGGTTCCAAAGAGAATTGTATGATTCTGGGAAAGTTGGGAATGTTAGAGATAGGGCCTTAGGATGAGGGCGGCTAGGTTAATGGGAGAACTGGAGCTGCTGACAAGGAGAAACTGTGGGCTTCTCTCAGGTTGGCAAGGGGAAACTGGAGGCTTCTCTCAGGTCAGCAAGGGGGAAACTCAGGCTTCCTCCTTCACAGGTAAGGCACTTACTTTGTGCACAATTAGACAGGGGTTGGATCCTGGGTCCCCTAAGCATATGGTCTCCTGAGCACAGAGCCAGGAATAAGCCCTGAGCACAGCAGGGTGTGGTTAA
>JAJIBD010009995.1:0-75266 GCA_021461705.1 Cryptotis parvus | reverse complement strand
GGGTTGGAGTAGTGCATTTGCCTTGCACACGGCCTACCAGGGATCGATCCCTGACATTCCATATGGTCCCGAAGCACTGCCAGGAGTAATTCCTGAGTGCAGAGCCAGGAGTGACCCCTGAGCATCGCCAGATGAGACCCAAGTAGGAAAGAAATAGCTGCCTTAGGGTCTGGAATGCTAGTATTGGAGGTGGGGTGCTTGCATGTGGCTGGCCCGGCTTCCATCACCGTCACCCCATATGGTCCTTCCCATTGCCCAGCACTGCCAGGAATGATTTCTGGGTGCAGAGCCCGGGGGTAACTCCTGAGCATCGCCAGGTGTGGACTCCCCTCCCCCAATATGCTTCATGTTTGAAGTATTGCTGATTGCTTACCAAGTGATGACAGTTTAATCAATGTAATATATCTTCCCTCATTTTTCCCCAAGTGGATGATTTTAGGGTGGTTTCTCTCAAATTGCTGCAGACGCATTTCAAGAGCTCTGTGGATGCTCAGAGAGTGAGCCGGGTGGGAGTTGCTGCCCGTCCACTGGCACAGTGCCCTGGGCGGGGGCGCCACGGGCGTGGACAGGTACGTGGGTCTGGCTTTCTAGACTAGCCCCAGCGAGGGTAGAAATTTTAAATGTCACAGGAAACAGTTTGATGCTTCTTCAGCAATTGTGTTTACTTCACGATGCCTTGGCTCTGACTGTGCCTCATGAGCTCCTGTTCTGTGCATGCGGCGTGTCTGTCTGTCTGTCTGTGTTCCTGCTCTGAATATTCGAGCGAATCTAAGACACACAAACTGGTTAGAAAATGTTGTTCTAGGGCTGGAGCCATAGTCCAGCGGGAAGGCATTTGCCCTGCATGTGGCCAACCCGGGTTTGAGTCCTGGCATCCCATACGGTCCCCTGAGCACTACCAGGAGTGACTTCTGAGTATAGAGCCAGGAGTATCCCCTGAGCACAGCTAATGTGACCCCAAAACAACAAGAATCTGTCATCCCAGTGTGCAGTGGTGTGGGTGGGACTGTGCTGAGCCGAGGCAGCGTGTTGGGCAGCATCCCTGGCCGCTGCTGTTGGGATAGTGGACGCCACACCCCCTGTAACAACCTGAAATGTCTCAGCATTGCCACGTGTCCTCTAGGGGAGGCGCCTCTTGTGGACAGCCAGGGCTGGAGATCCTTGTTTCTCAGCAAGGCAGGTCCCTCGTCTGAACCGCCAGGCCGCTCGAGATGACCCCCTTGGCGGTGTTGCTTCCAGTTAACCTGAGATTTACTAAGACTTATCTGGACTCCGGTCTAATGATGTCTCTGGTTGTAGTGACTGGTTATGATGATTCCCGGCACATGAGTGCAAAGACCAGTGGTGTTCTTTCTGTGTCGGCTGTCGCAAAGCCGTTTCTTTCTCTGGATGTTCATCAACTTCACTATGGTGTCTCTTCCCCACTCCTTTGTTTTTGTTTTTGGACCACACCTGGCAGTGCTCAGGGCTTATTCCTGGCTCTATGCTCAGGGATCACTCCCAAGTGGGGCTCAGGGCACCAAGCCAGGAATTGAACCCAGGTCTGCTGTGTGCAAGGAGGGGCCAGAGAGAGTCCAGCGGGCAGGGGACTTGCTTTGCCTGTCACTGACCGTATGATCCCAAAATTTCCTGAATGTAGGACGAGGGGTTGCCCTTGGGCACCTCCAGGTGTGGCCCCAAACCTAAACCAAACCAAAATAAAACACCAGCTGTGTGAACGGCAAGTACAGCCTTTGTGGTCCTTCTCACATCAAGAGATTTTCATTCTCTACAGCTCCTTAGTGCTTCTTGCTGTCACCGCTGCTGTCCTTTCCACCATGACTTGTTGCTGTCACCGCTGCTGTCCTTTCCCCTATGGCTTGTTGTTGCTGTTTTGGGTCCTTCACCTGGCAGTGCTTAGGAGCAGGCTGTTTCTGGCTGGTGCTCTGGGGTCACTCTTTTTTTAACTTATTGGGTCAAGTGATTACTTGAACAAGTGACCAAGTGACTTATTGGGTCACACCCGACAATGCTCATGGGCTTACTCCTGGCTCTGCGCTCGGGTGGTGCTCGGGAGACCATATGGGATGCTGGGGATTGAACCGGGTCTGCAATGTGCAAGGCAGATGCCCTCCTCACTGTCTGTTGCTTTGGCCCCCAGTTTTTTTTTCCTCCAGAGCAGTGCTTAGGGCCCTTCTGGGTGATCCTTGGTCATCTTGAGGTGGGGGGCCGCTGGGGCCCGAGGATGCAGAAATGCCCGGACCCTGTGTCAGGGAAACTCCAGGTCCTGCCGTTGTGCTTGGGGGCTTCAGGACTAAACCTGGCATCCTGCAGGGCCCAAGAACTGTCTCCCGGCCTTGGAATCTGATTGTAGAAGTAAGACTGCGGGTCAGGGCAGTGGCTCACCAGTTGGGGCATGCGCTGTTTCCTGAGCACCTCCAGGAGTGCTCTTTGAGTCCTGAAGCCAGGAGAGGTCTAGCATGGCTGGGTTTGCCCTCTTCATCTCCCCTCCACCCTCGTGCTTTTTGGGTCATGCCCGGCAATGCTCAGGGCTTACTCCTGCCTCTGCGCTCTGGAATTGCTCCGGTAGGCTTGGGGGCCTAAGTGGGTTGGCCACATGTAGGGCAAACACCCCACCTACCTGCTGTGCTATTGTCTGGCCCCTCCAAATTCTTACTACATTTATAAGCAGAAAAGCATTCCTATTTTTCAGTTTTGGGGTTACACCCCAGCCCTGATTGGGGATCTCCCCTGCGGTCTCTGGGAGGTGACCCCTGGGGCCTGCACTTGGCAGACTCAGCTCTCTCACGCCCAGTACGTTTACTTAGTCTGTGGAATCAACTGTCTGTGGTGTTTTTTTTTCCCTAGTTTTTTTTTTTTCTTATATTCACAACTTAAAATCTAAACTTTAAAAATTCTCATGGTAACTTAAAAAAGGGGGTGTGGAGTGATAGGTATTAGCGGAGAGGGTGTTTGCCTTGCATGTGGTGCGGCTGGCCCCAGGTTCGATCCGTGGCATCCCATATGGTCCTCCAAGCACCACCAGGAGTAATTCCTGAGCATTGCCAGGTGTGATCCAAAAAGCAAAAAAGGAAAAAAAAAAAGGAAAAAACTCAGTCCCATTTTTTTTTTATTTAAAATTTTTTTTTATTTTTACAATTGCAAAGATATACAATTAAAAAGTTCATATTTGGGTTTTGGTCATACAGTGTTCCAGCACCCATCCCGCCACCAGTGCCCATCTCCCACCACCAACGTCCCTGGTTCCCTCCCCCCCCCCCCAGCCCTCCTCCTTGGCAGGTTCTTTATTTCTTTCCCTTTCTCTCTCTTTCTCTTTTCCTTCCCTCCAGACTATGGATTACAGAACATGCATTAAAGGGTTGTCATGTGTATCCTTTTGCCTCTATTTAATGCTCAGTTCTAGGTTGGCATTAGTACCCTCAACAATTGTTAGCACACTGTTCCATTTTCTGTCTTACCTAGCCTCTGACTCCCACATGTTTGTGATAATTTCCACCTTTGAAAAGACCTCCTGATATATGTTTCACTTGACCTTGAATATTGGTATCATAATATGTACATATATATCTATGTTATGCAAATAAATGCAGTCAATCTGTATCTGTCTCTCTCCTTCTGGCTAATTTCACTCAACATAATCTTCTCCATGTCCATCCATTTATAGGCAAATTTTATAACTTCCTTTTTCTAACAGCTGCATAGTATTCCATTGTGTACCAAAGCTTCTTTATCCAGTCATCGATTTTCGGGCACTCTGGTTGCTTCCAGATTCTGGCTATTGTGAATAATGCTGCTATGAACATAAAAGTGGGAATGGTGTTTCCGCTGCGTATTTTTGGTTTCCCAGAGTAGATTCCCACTTAACAACAACAGAAAGAGGGGTTTGAGTGGTAGCAGAGGGGGGGGGAGCAGGAGGGGTATTTGCCGTGCATGGACTGACTCGGGTTTGCTCCCCAGCACCCATATGGTCCCCTGGGCCCCCCCCACCAGGAGTATCCCTGAGAGCAGAGCCAGGAGCAAGCCCTGAGTACTGATGGCTCTGGCCCCCAAAACAAACAAGGGGCTGGAGCGATAGTCCAGCGGTAGGGCATTTGCCTTGCACATGGCTGACCCGGGTTCAATCCCTGGCATCCCATATGGTCCTCCGAGCATCGCCAGGAGTGATTCCTGAGTGTAGAACCAGGAGTAATCCCTGAGCATTGCCGTGTGTGACTCAAAAAGAGAAGAAAGATCTCATAGGTTTGGGGCCAAAGATGTGACTCTCGGAGGCCCCTTTCCGTGTTCGGGGCACAGGGACTGTTCTGGAGGGTCCCTGGACACACTGGCGCTGGGTCCCCACAACCTACAGCAGCAGCAGCAACAATACGTAAACCACAATTTTAGGGCTGGCATTTGGGGCTGGAAGACTCACTGGGTGGGCTTGAGTCTTCCATTGTGTGAGGCCCTGGATTTAACACCCAACAGGGGCGGGGGGTTCCATTGATTTCAGGGACTTGACTGAATATCTTTCTCTCTTGTCAAACAGGAATATCAAGAAAATCACTTTACCAAGCATTGGCGGTTTCGCCACTTCACCAATGAAACCTTGCTCGATATTTTATTTTACAACAGTCCCACCTACTGCCAGGCCATTGTGGAAAAAGTGGGGCTGGAGATGAACCGCCTGCACGCGCTCTTCATGAGCGGGAACCCGGACTTCAAAGGCGGGGTGTCCGTGGCGGGGCACAGTTTAGGTAGAACCGCCCGGCGTCTGCACTTACTCATTCATTAATTGTGATTGTTGGGGCGCACCCATTGGTGCTCAGGACCTACTCCTGGCTCTGCTTGAGACTCCCCGGGACAGTCTTGGGGGTACCATATGGGGTGCTGGGATTGAGCTCGGATAAGGCAAGTGCCCTCCCTGTTCTGCTACCACCGCCCCGCCCCTTCTTTTTTTTTTCCCCAAATCTTATTACACCATTTTAGACATACAATTGATTGCAAGATGCTCATGTAGAGTTTTGGTTCTACAGTGTTCCAACACCCATCCCTCCACCCAAACCCATCTCCCATCACCAAAGTCCCCACCTCCTCCCCCCCCTCCCACACCTCAACTACTTGGCGGGCTCTGCACGTCTTTTCTCTCCTCTCTGTCTCTCCCTCCCGCCAAACTCTCCTGCACATCGTAGAATGCAGTGCATTAAAGGACATTAGTTTCCACTATTTTAATGGACTACGCGGCTGCAAGCGGCCACGCGACCTGGGCTCAAACTGGTTTTGCTCTGTTAATCTGGTCGTGAGGTAGTATCCCAGCATCCGGACAGCGAAGGTGGTGGCTAGTGTGGTGGGCGAGTCTCATCTGGCCGCTTCCGGGACCCCCCAGAGGTGATGGGCCCACTCCCAAAACCCATCTGTCCTCCTGGGAGCCCCACGGTCAGCTTAGCCTGGGGAAAGTGGAGTTCCAGCTTCCCCAGGCTCGTCCGAGGTCCCATATGCTATGGCTGGTTGCCCCAGGGCAGCTCCTGGGGTGGGGCCACCAGGCTCAACAGAATGGAGGGGGAAGGGCCCCTGGCTCCACCGGCTCGAATTCCCGGCGATTCCGCTTCTGGGAGCTGCCTACCTGACCGCCCCCTTCTTTTGGTTTGTTTTTGGGCTCTTCCTGGCAGTGATCAGGAGACCTTTAGGTGGTGCTGGGGATGGCACCTGGGTCAGCCTCACATAAGGCAGCAGCCGTGCTCTCTCCCGGCCTAGAAGATAAGTCGCGGTGAGAGGGCTGGGACTACGCGTGATGTTAAGTGTGGTGCCCTGCTTCTGAGTCCCGCCGCCACACGGCCCCTAAATGCCACCCGAGTCACGCTGGTGCCACTGACCTGCACCACTGGCTGTGGCCTCTCTGGTCCCAGAGCACTGGACCCAAGCACCTTTGGATGTGGCCCCTACAACAATATGTGGGAGAGGAGGGTGTGTGTGTGTGTGTGTGTGTGTGTCTGTGTGTCTGTGTCTGTGTGTCTCTGTGTCTCTGTGTGTCTGTGTCTGTGTCTCTGGATGTGGCCCCTACGGAGAGTGTGTGTATGTGTGTGTGTGTGTGTGTGTATACTGTGCATGCGAGCTAAAAGTACTTTTTTTTAATAAAGGAAATGCTTTTTCCCTCTCAGGTTCTTTAATATTGTTTGATATCCTGTCCAATCAAAAGATTTGAATTTTTCTAAGTCTCCTGGACCGGTAGCTATGACTAATGGAGTTGTGAAGCAGCCGAATTTCCAGGAAAAGCAGGTATGATTCTATTACTGTTTAGCTTTAGCGTCTGAGTTGAGGAATTTTCCAAAACCAAACTGTTTCCTGCAGTGCTTTTCTGTGTCAAAGTACCCTGAGGTTTACAAGTGTAGTGGAATAAATTTGGCCTGTTTGGAATTTCTTACCCTTTTTTATGGGTTGTAAATTTAAATATGAGTAGATTATTAATTAATTTTAATATGATTTTATAAAAATTTGATTGTATATAATGGAATGTGATTCACTAAATTGATGTTCTGGAATATTCACGTTTTGTGCAACAAACCACCAAAGGTTATGATTTGTCATGGAGTCCAATTATTTAAGGTTTTCTGTAGCTCAGGAGAAATGTGATGTGGTTTTCTGGATTCAGCTTTTCCTGTTTCTCCAACTTCATTTTCTGCAGGTGCCTGAAGAGCCGAAGCTGCATCTGGATGAGTCTCGTGACCTTGACGTTGAGAATGAAGAAGCCGCGACCTTGGGGGAGGCCCTGGAGACGCTCAGCCTCTCTGAATACATCAGCACTTTCGAGAAGGAGAAGATTGACATGGAGTGCCTGGTACGGAGAAGACTGACTTATTTCTCTGGAAGTGGCTTTCCCTGGGGCTGATAGTGAAAACTGGAACGGATTCAAGTCAGTGTTTCTCAGAGTGGGTCATCTCCCTCCCCGAAACGGGCTGGAGTCAAGCGGGTGTGGGGGCTCGAAATCTTGGTTGCATTTGAGGATCTTGAATGATTTTTTTTCTTCAAAATGGTGGCCCTCGGGGTCTGATCAGTAGTACAGTGGGTGGGGCGCTTGCTTTGTATGTGACTGACCTGGGCTAAATTCCTGGCATCGACATGGTCCCCTGAGCCTGCCAGGAGTAATCCCTGACCACAGAGCCAGGAGTAAGCTCTGAACACAGCCATGTGTGACCCAAACATCGTCCCCCATTGTTATGTACATAAGATAAGGTATATACATATACATCAGTTTATACTTGCATACGTATGTAAAATAAATGTACATAAGATATATAGTATGTGTGTATACACACATATACACACATACATACACATATATACACATATATACATATAATAACCCTGGTGATGCTCAGGGCTTACTCCTGGCTCTGCACTCAGGAATTACTCCTGGTGGTGCTTGGGGGGACCATATGGGATGCTGGGGATCCAACCCGGTCGGCTGTGTATAAGGCAAACGCCCTTCCCGCTGTGCTGTCGCCTCCAGCCCCTGCCCTTGCAGTTTTACTGCGTTTCCTGTGGAGAACATTCGCTCACGCAAACCTTTAGGGATACTCATTGTCGTGCTGGACTGGGAAAACCAGGCTCAGCCTCTGCCTCCGCTCTCATGGCACTTGTGGAGTTGCAGTGGCGCAGTCTCAGCAACGTCCAGGGCCACGCGGCCGTCAGTCCCAGACACTGCGGGCATCTCCGAACCCACTTATGGTCCGGGCAGGCCTTTTGTATAGTGAACAACACATGGAATGCGGCTGGTAACCTGGCAGGCGTCCCTGGAAGGAGCGAGCTCTTGTCCAGCTGTGGCTGCTGGGAGAGCCGGGCGGGTGGAGGATGGGAGGACAGAGTTTATTGTTGGACTCTCGCTGCTGAATCTTTAAGATTTGGAAAGAAAGAAACGTTTGTTTTTTGAGAGAGAAAATTTTAATGGCTAAATCCGTGATTGAAACCCCCTCTCCCCCGTCACTTGAACAATGAGCTGGACCTCACGCAGGTGGCTTCAGGTGGTTTGTTTTACAACCGTGCTTCGTTCTGGCTGCCTTTTCACTGCACTGACTCATGCGCATGCTGCTTTTGTCTTGAAGCTCATGTGTACCGTGGACGACCTGAAGGAAATGGGGATACCCCTGGGACCCAGGAAGAAGATCGCTAACTTTGTGGCGCATAAAGCCGCCAAACTGGTAAGGGCCGCTTCAGCCCGAAAGCGAGGGCTAAGCTCCTTGTGCCTGGCTCCTGGCTTATCCGTGTACTTACTTATTTAGGAGAGGTTTGAGCCACACCGGGGTTCTCAGCTGCTCTTGGCTTACTGCTCAGGGCTCCTTCCCTTGTTGTTTGGGAACCACGTGGGGGGTCACTCTGCAGCCCCTGAGAGGTCTCTCTGCTTTGGAAGTTTCTGTGCTTCGTTCCAGTTAGGCCAGTGAGCGTGCTCTGTCCAGGCGGTGTGGCCGTGGAGCTGACAGAAGCCCCGGCTTTGGGGCCACACGGAGCTGGATTTGAATCCCAGTTCAGGTAACTGTCCCGTGTCTCCTGGGACAGGGGCGTTTAGTTTCAGAATTGACAGTTGGGAATCCGGAAAGAAAGACCAGGGGCTAAGGTGCTTGGCTTCTCGTGCAGCCAACCGTGGTTTGATCCCTGGCGTTGTATATGGTCCCTGAGTGATCCCCGAGTCTCAGTATGGACGACCTTGGAAACTTGGGGATTTCCTGGTATAAAAATGAAGGCAAGAGTTGGATAATAAATGAGTTGGTCATCCTGATTTCCAGTTGGACTATGTATGATCTACACATTCTTGAGCATTTTGCCTCATTTTTCTGGTCCTTGGACTCTTTCATCTCTTTTCTTTCTTTTTTTTTTTGCTTTTTGGGTCACACCTGGCAATGCTCAGGGGTTACTCCTGGCTCTGCACTAAGGAATTACTCCTGGAGGTGCTCGGGGACCATATGGGATGCTGGGAGTTGAACCAGGGCCGGCATTGGCCGGCCACATGCAAGGCAAACGCCCTACCCGCTGAACTATCGCTCTGGCACTCATCTCTTTTATTTCTAAAATGGAATTGATGGTATCCTCTGTGAGGTCTGGAGTAAGGATGAAGTGCTTGTAAGCCTTAGCACCCTGCAAGGCGAGTCCATTTCCTCATTGCGTCCTGGCCGTTTGAAGAGCTAAGAAGATACAAACCTCTCATTGGCTAATCCGAAAGGAAGTGTGCTGTTCGCCCGCCCCTTCCCCCACGGGTCAAGCCCCTGGCTAAGTGCTCTTCCTAGCTCCCAGCAGAATTTTTCTTTCCTTTTTGGGTCACACCCGGTGATGCTCAGGGGTTACTTCTGGCTCTGCATTCAGGAGTTGTTTCTGGCGGTGCTTGGGGACCATGCGGGGAAGCCAGGCAAATGCCCTCAGCAGTGCGCGAGGATCTGGGGCCAGTCTCGGCAATACACGGTTCTTCTGGTGGTCCTCAGGGCTCACCAGGGCCACCCCAGCTGTGCTTGAGGGGCACCGCGGTCAGACCTGGTAGTGTTGAGGGGCCTTTTGGTGCCTGGATTGAAGTAGGGGCTTGGAGCAGGCAGGGCAAGCTTTCTGCCCTGGGAGGGCTCCCCTGGCCCCGCAGTTGATCCTGTGTAGAATTTAAAGGTCCTTGCTTTGTGGTGGGAAAGTTGCTCAGCTCTGTGCATCGAGCGCTTTAGGTTGCTCCGCAGATAGCAAGATACTGTGAGGTGGATTGTAAGATGCTGTGTCCCATTGATGTATTATGACGGAAATAAGTCATTGTCATTTTATATTATTATTTTATAATAAGGAGATGAAATATTTGTAGTCGCAGCACTTTTTTATCCCTTTGTAATTTATCTTAGTGATTTTCTTTTTTTTTCCATGGGGGCTGGGGGTGGTCACACCTAACAGTGCACAGGGCTTATGCCTGGCTCTGCTCTCAGGAATTGCACTTGGCTTGCATATAGGATGTTGGGTATTGACCCTGGGTCAGCACCGCAAGGCTAACGTCCTACCCACTGTTCTGTCCCTCTGGTCCCATCTTCTTTTGGTACTTACTTTTGATTCTTTTTTCTTTTTTCTTTTTACTTTTTGGGTCATACCCAGCAATGCTCAGGGTAACTCCTAGCTCTGTGCTCAGGAATTAATCCTGGCACTGCATGGCGGACTATTGGGGACGCCGGGGGGGTCCCCAAATGTGCCGGGAAGCGAGTTCCCTTTTTACCTCCAAAGCCGGCAGGGGAATGGATGAAGATTCAGGAATCCAATGCAGTTTTAAAAGGCTTTACTTATCACCGGTTCAGGCATACAAATCAGCAATAGGAAAAACCCAGTGCTTAGGATTCCTGGCTAGAACCCCAGCCACATGTAGGCCAAGATGGCGGCCACCACGTGTTAAGGCCCTGTAGAGAGGAGACAAAGACAAGACTCCCAAGAAGGGTACAAGCCCCAAAAGAGAGGAGAGAGAGAGAGAGAGAGAGAAAGAGAGAGAGAGAGAGAGAGAGAGAGAGAGAGAGAGAGAGAGAGAGAGAGAGAGAGAGAGAGAGAGAGAGAGAGAGAGAGAGAGAGAGAGAAGAGAGAGAGAGAGAGAGAGAGAGAGAGAGAGAGAGAGAGAGAGAGAGAGAGAGAGAGCTGGTTTTATACCCCCTGCAACTCAGACCTCCCACTATTATGGGAAGCAGGAAGGGTCAAATGCCCTTAGGTAATTTCTCCCAGCACCTCACCTAGGTAATGTTTTGAGCCAAGATCTGCCTGGAAATGCCTTTATAGGGTAGAGAAGGGGGTTTCTGAGGACGGCATGTCTCTGTACCAAAGACTATACTAATGCCAGTTAAATATTTCTCCAAGCCTTCACAAGAGTCTTGTCTACTTCACGGTAGTTTTGTATTTTAGTTGCCTTTGAGTTATCAGGGAGCCATGCTTGCTTGCTTGAAGGCAAACAGCATTTCTCTCTGGTCTAATTACATAGAGATCCAACGTGGCCAGGCAAATATGCTGGTAAGATCTAGCTAGTCCCACAATGATTGTGGTAGCATGAGAGAATATTTATAACAGCCAGTACAGAATACATGGTCAGATAAACTGCCACATTTAGACTACCCCCTATCTACGAAGTGACCTGCAGGAGGCAGTCCAGGGCAGATGCAGAGGCTCTTAGAGGAGTCCTGCAACAGCGGACCATATGGGATGCCGGGGATCGAACCCAGATCGGCCACATGCAAGGTAAACGCCCTACCCGCTGGACTATCCAGTCCCCTAAGCTCCGGCCCTTTTTTTGATTTTCATTTACAAAGTAATAGGGGTGGTTATTTTACTTGTTTTTTGAACCATACCTAGTGGTGCTCAGGGCCTACTCCTGGCTCTGTGCTAAGGGACCATATGACATGCCGGGAGCACACTCAGGTCATCCGGTGCAAGGCAAATGCCCCCGCCTGCTGTGCTGTTACCCCAGCCCCTGAGAAAAGGATTAGTTCTTCCTGTTGGGAATACTGATAGCTGTATACACACACACAAACACACACACACACACACATACATACACATACCCCACATACACACAACACACACACACACACATATATATATATATATATATATATATATATATGTATATATATATATAGCAGGAGTAACCCCTGAGCATCGCAGGGTATGACATATATACATATACATATATATGTATATATATGTATATATGTGTGTATCACTGTATCACTGTCTTCCCATTCATCATCGATGTTTTTTCGAGTGGGCACCAGTAACATCTCCATATGTCCTGTCTCATGCTAGTAGAGCCCAAGGGCATCTGCTTGCTCCAGGAACATAAAGAGCCTCAAACCATTCCATCAGATCATGAATGAGGTCTATAATTGTAATTGTTACTGGTATCTGGCATATCAAATACGACACGGGTAGCTTGCCAGGCTCTGCCATGCTGGTGGTATACTCAGTGGTGAAAATGCCACACACAAAACAGCTCCTGGTATGCCCAGGGAGGTTTTGGAGACGGGGTTGTCATCATCAAATCACATTCAGGAATTAAAGTCTGGAAGTTGAAAAACACTTTGCTCAAGTAGCAAGGCCTAGAGGTCATTCCTTGCCAGTGTCCTCCCATCCACAGCGTGTGGTTGTCCAAGCGAGAGGGACCATTGTGGGAGCAAAGGCAGTACAAGGACGGCAGGTCGCCGGGGAGAATGTTGCAGGCAGGGAGTGTCACCTCACTTGTCTCTGTGGCAGGAGAACAGCTGAGGATTGGCAGTGGGGCGACTGGCCTGAAACTCTGTCAAGATGTTTTTAGTTGTGGCTGGCAGAAGATCCCATCAAACCAGCTTAAGTGAAGTGACATAATGGAAACGTCCAGACGTCTGTTAGATGCAGGCTGAGCGGTGTTCACTGGGGTGTTACTACAACTCTCAATGTCTCTCAGCCCAGTTAGCAGATTCCCCCATGGCTTGGTGAGATAGCCTACCAGCTCTCCTGAGCTCATAGTCCTGGCAGAAACTGCAACACAAAAACTGCAACACATATATATACATGTGTGTGTGTATATATAGGCTCTCTTTAGAAATTATTTTGTTTATGAGAAAAGAAGCACTTATCTTGGAGTAATTTGGAATTACTTAAGCTGTGTTCCGCCTTTGAGGATCTTAATTCCTGTGAATATAGTGGCAGGTCCTTAAGCCTAAGAAGTGAGCTGACGGCTCTGGATCAGGCTCTTGATTTTGGGTTTTGGGTTTACCGTTGTGCTGCCTGCAGAGGGCAGAGAGAATCGTGTCTTCCAAAGCACGAGTCAGCTCTGAGCTGACGGCAGCTGCAAGCTTGCCGCACTGCCGGGACGATGGCTCACATCTGGGTGCATGCCTCAGGTTTGATCCCTGCGTGGTCCCCTGAGCCCTGAGTGGGGTCGTCAGTCCCCCGCTTTGTTGGGGTGTGCCCCCAAAACCATTCACAAAGAAGGTGGGGGAATGAATGAACCTATTGGATGTTTCCTGGCTTTGTAATTGGAGCTGTTAATAGTCTGGGGGGTGGGGAGGCGATGGGAGGGGAGGGGACTGGAGTGATAGCACAGCGGGGAGGGCATTGCTTTGCACGCGGCCGACCTGGGTTTGACCCTGGCATCCCATCTGGTCCCCGAGCACCAACAGGGGTAATCCCTCAGTGCAGAGCAGGAGTAACCCCTGAGCATCTCAGCGTATGACCCAAAAGGGGTCAGGGTTGGCCAGCGGCTCCTCTTAGGCTCTGTTTATGTATATATTGATTTAGGCCTTTTGTGGCACACCAGGTGATGCTCAGGGGTTGCTCCTGGCTCTGCACTCAGGAATTACTCCTGGCGGTGTTCGGGGACCCTATGGGATGCTGGGTTGGTTGCCTGCAAGGCCAACACCCTCCCCGCTGTACCTGGAAGGCGAAGAAGGTCTTGCCCACTATACTGTCTCTGGCCCCTTTTGCTCTTCATTTTCCCCTTCAGAGTTACATCATGGTATTTCTTCCCTAAATATTTAGTGCACGTTGCTTGAAAGAATTTTTTTCTTAACTCTTTTTTTTTGGTGGGGGTTGGCACACCCAGTAGTGCTCAAGGATCACCCAGGGGCTTGACTTGGGGACCAGATGTGGTGCCAGGGATGGAGCCCATCAGCTGTGAGCAAGGCAAGAGTATGGTCCTCTTTAGACTGCTCCAGCTGCGTTTCTCTTTCTTGGCCCGAAAGAGAAGTGCTCGGGAGACCTCAGCCATTCGCAGCCCAGCTTAGAGCCAGGGCATGAGGCTGCGGGAGACTGGGGAGATCCCGGGTCACCCCATGGTGCCGCTCTGGCTGCGTGAGGCCAGGGAGATCCCGGGTCACCCCATGGTGCCGCTCTGGCTGCGTGAGGCCGGGGAGATCCTGGGTCACCCCACAGTGCCGCTCTGGCTGCTTGAGACCGGGGATCGGCGGGCGCCTGCGGAGGCCGGGGAGATCCCAGGTCACCCCACTGTGCCGCTCTGGCTGTGTGAGGCCTAGGAGATCCCAGGTCACCCCCGCGCTGAGGCCGGGATCCCGGTCACCCCACAGTGCCGCTCGGGCTGCGTGAGACTGGGGAGATCCCGGTTACCCCACAGTGCCGCTCTGGCTGCGTGAGGCTGGGGAGATCCCGGTTACCCACGGTGCCGCTCTGGCTGCGTGGAGGCCGGGAGGTCCCAGGTTACCCCATGGTGCCGCTCTGGCTGCGTGAGACTAGGGGGAGATCCCGGGTTACCCCACAGTGCTGCTCTGGCTGCGAGGCCGGGGCGCGGGGTGTGAGGCCGGGGAGATCCCGGTCACCCCCGCGGTGCCGCTCTGGCTGTGTGAGGCCGGGGAGATCCTGGGTTACCCATGGTGCTGCTCTGGCTGCGAGAGGCCGGGGAGATCCTGGGTCCCCACGGTGCCGCAGGCTCCAGGGCCACACCTGGTGAGTCTCCTGCTATCTCCTGGCCCCTCAAAGTACGTATTTTCCAATAAACTCAAAGCCAGTATGTGATGTCAAGACAGACCCTGGTGACACTGGGCACGGGAGTTGTCCTCAGGGCTGTGCTATGGGTATTTCACAGGAGCAGAAGAAGACGGCACTGGAAACAAGAAGGCTGCGATGGCCGCTTTGACCAAAGGACAGGAGGAAAATGCTGTGAAAGCCCATGGAGCGGCCGCGCAGCCCAGCGAGCCCAAGAGGAGGCTGCCTGTCGGCGTCTGCGTTTCCTCTGCGCACGTTGACTACGAGTCCTTTGAGGTCGGCACTGGACAGGTACGTCCTGCGGCCCAGGCTCGCCCCTGCTTCTGCTCAGGGGGTCGCTCCGGTGGGACTTGGAGGCCGTCTGGGTGCCGGCTGTTGAGCTCTGGTCGCCGTGTGCAGCGCGAGTGTTAGTGTTTTATCTTCAGCCCCTAAGGGTGGCTTTTTTGGGTATGTGTGGATGAAGCTGGATTATTAAAATATTTCTGGGGTGAGGAGCGCGTGCAGGGCCACACACGGGCTTTTGGGTCACACCTGGCGATGCTCAAGGGTTACTCCTAACTTTGTGCTCAGGAATTACTTCTGGCAGTGCTTGGGGAACCTTATAGGATGCTGGAGCTGGAATCAGGCCAGCTGTGTGCAGGGCCAGCGCCCCGCCTGCTTTGCCGCTCTACGGTTGCCCTGGCCCTCTAAAGATGGCACTTTATCTTTTATTATTTTTTGGATTATTAATATTTTGCTTTTGGGCCCCTCCCAGTGGTTCTGAGGGGTTCCTCCTGGCTTTACACTCAGTAATCACTCCTGGGGCCTTGGGGGGACCATATGGGGCTCCAGGGATCAAATCTGGGCCGGCCGCTGCAAGGCAAGTGACCTCCCTGCTGTACTGTCTCTCCGGCCCCCTGAAGTTGAAATTTCAAACCGTCTCCCTGAAGATGTGAGCCAGCGTGGGCACATTTACAGGCTTGAGCTGACTTCCTCACCTGACTGAGAAGACGGGCCGGAGAAGGGTGTGTGGCCCAGGGACCCCTCTGTGTGCGACAGGGAGACGGGGTGATCCTCTGGGCTGTGTTTTGGTCCTAGGTTTCTGTTGTTTATAACTCGTTGGACTTTGAGCCAGAGAATTTCTTTGCTTTGGGATCTCCCATTGGTGTGTTTCTCACTGTTCGCGGAGTGGATCGGATCGATGAGAACTACCGGCTCCCGACGTAAAGCGTTCTTCAACATCTACCACCCCGTGAGTACCGCGGCTGGGTACAGTGCCGAGACCGAGCCCTGCCCTCTAGCTCCTGGAGATCCTCAGACTCTTAGTTAGGAATTAATATTAATCTTGATTTTTGTACACTTCAACTCTCTCTCCTAGTATAGTCTAATATTTCTAATAATTTCTAATATTTTTTTCCTTTTTGGTCACATGATGATACTCAGGGGTTCCTCCTAGCTCAGCACTCAGGAACTAACTCCTGGAGTCCTCCAGGGACCTACCTTATGGGATGCCTGGCATTGAACCCGGGTTGGCCACGTGCAAGGCAAATGCCCTACCTGCTGGACTATTGCTCTGGCTCTATTTTCCAAAACTTTTATCATAAAATCATTCTTCAAGAAAGTAATTCTGTTGCTTTGTTCACAAAGTAATTTTTTGGGGGGGTTTGGGAGCCTTGGGGCCATACCTGGAGCTTCTCAGGCTTTCTTCTGCCTGGCTCTTTGCTCAGGGATGCCTCTTGGTAGAGTTCAGGCTTGAGCTGGGCGTGGCCACCAGCAGAGCAAGCACCTCACCCCTCTCTCGGGCCCCTAGCGAGGTAATTTCACCTGCAGCTTGAACATCATTTTCAAATCACCAATATTTGAATATGCCATGGACAGAAATCTCTGGTTTGTCAGTGACTTGTATTTTCACTCAGTAACTCAAACTAGCTCTTCAGAACTTTCTGATTCTCTTCCTTGTAGCTTGACCCAGTGGCGTATAGGTTAGAGCCCATGATTGTTCCAGATTTGGACCTCAAAGCGGTTCTCATTCCACATCATAAAGGCAGAAAAAAGACTTCATTTAGGTAAGACACAAATGCTGTGAAAACTTGTTTCCTCCCTGTTGTTTTGTAACCAGTTGTTTGTGATGTATTTTGAAAATGTTTGCACTAAATACTTTGACAGAATGAGTATTGTTTAAAATCCTGCTGTGGTTAGGACTGCTTTATTACTTAATATTTGTAGGAGCTATAAAGATTTCTCATTAATGTTCAAATAATGTTCAGATAATATTCAAGTTTGAATGGAAAGGTATTGGTGATAAAAATGATCCGAAGTGGGCTGGAGCGATAGCACAGCAGGTAGGGCGTTTGCCTTGCACGCGGCCGACCTGGGTTTGATCCCCGGCATCCCATATGGTCTGCCATATGGTCCCCATGTGGTCCCCCATATGGCAAAAAACAAAACAAAACAAAAAAAAAGTTTAAAATGGAAACATTTGAATAAAATTCTCATTTCCTTTTTTTTTTTTTTTCTTTTTTGGGTCACACCCGGCAATGCTCAGGGGTTACTCCTGGCTCTGCACTCAGGAATTACTCCTGGTGGTGCTGAGGGGACATATGGGATGCCGGGGATCGAACCCGGGTCGACTGCGTGCAAGGCAAACGCCCTCCCGCTGGACTATCGCCTCCGACCCCATAAAAATTCTCATTTCTTTTAGATAAAAATAAGAAGTGGGGAGTTTCTCCATGGTGGGGGTGGGGGGGTTCGATCATACCTGGCAATGCTCAGGGGTTAATTCTGGCTCTACACTCAGGAATTATCCCTGGTGGTGCTCCGGGCTGACTCCTGGGTCTGCATTCAGGAGGGGAACTATATGCGGTGCCAGGGATTGAACCCAGGTCAGGTGCAAGGCAAGTGCCTTACCTGCTATCCTGTTGCTCTGGTCTCTTGGGGGCTTGTTTTTTTTCTTTTGGTCACACCCAGCAATGCTCAGGGGTTACTCCTGGCTCTTTGCTCAGGAACTACTCCTGGCGGTGCTCGGGACCATATGGGATGCCAGGGATTGAACCTGGGTTGGCCTCATGTAAGGCAAATGCCCTACCTGCTGTGCCATCGCTCTGGCCCCAGGGGGCTTGGTTTTTTTTTTTTTTTTTTTTTTGCTTTTTGGGTCACACCCGGCAATGCTCAGGGGTTTCTCCTGGCTCTGCACTCAGGAATTACTCCTGGCGGTGCTCAGGGGACCATATGGGATGCCGGGGATCGAACCCGGGCTGGCATGGGCCGGCCGGCAAGGCAAACGCCCTACCTGCTGGGCTATCGCTCCGGCCCCAGGGGGGACTTGTTTTTAATGATTACAGAAACATGAGAATGGCCTTTGTATCGTTATGATTTATTTGGGGGTTGTGGTAAATTGGGGCTGCATTGGCAGTGCTCAAGGCCTCTTCATGGTTTTCTGCTCAGGAGTGATTCTTGGCAGTGCTTGGGGACCATTATGTGGAGTCAGAAATTTGAACCAGGGTTGGCTCTATCAAGTCAACTGCCTCGTGTCTCCAGTCGTACAAAGTGCATTATATGAACCGACTTCTAGTATTTGCTGAGGGAGGAGGCATGTGGCGTGGGGTTGAGTTAGGGCTGTCAGTATGCAGGGCAAGTCCGTAGTCACCCTCTCACCCCCTGCCCGAACCGTCCAGTGCCCAAGATTGCTGTTTTGAGAGGAGGTAGGGACCAGGGAGCTGCTCAGGCTGAGACTTCGGTCCTCACTGGGGCCCTGGTCCCCGGTATCCTGAACCTCATGGTGCTCTCACGCCCGCGTTTGTTATCCTGCACCTCGAAAAAAGGGAATAACAAGACTCTTCAACATATTTTATTATTTTTTAATTTTTATTTAATTTTTATTTTTGCATCATACTCAGCAATTTTCAGGGGTTACTCCTGGCTCTGCACTCAGGAATTGCTCCTGCCTGTACTCGGGAGACCCTGTGGGTTGCTGGGGATCAAACCTGGGTCAAACATGTGCAAGGCGAATGCCCTTCCCATTATACCGTCGCTCTGGCCAGACTCCTCAAAATGTCTTAATTCTTAAAGGAGTTTGGCTGAGAACCTCGCATTTGACCTTTTGGGGGGCGCAAAGAGATCTTACCTGTCGGAGGTAACTTCTGTTTCAGTTTGTGTGGAGCAGGGCTTTTCTCCAGAACTACTATAACAGTATTTTTTATTTGACTATTACACTGATTTACTGAGCTGTTACAGTACAGTTGTCTCAGGCACTACCAGTGTCCCACTACCAGTGTGCCCTTCCCTCTCCCAATGTCCCCGTTTCTCACCACGTCACCCCCAACCTGCCCCCATGCAGACACAACTAAGTCACATTGTACATATTGTACAAAGGCGAATGGAATTACTGAGACCTAGATCAGTAAAAAGCCATTCTGTGATGATTGTTTTGTCTCGCAATGATACCTACCACGTCATTGTCCGAGGGTCTGCTGTGCGTCCACAATATAACCTCATGTGTTTTACTCTCTAGAGTTGAAAGAAAGCCTCTCTCGGATGGGTTCTGATTTGAAGCAGGGTTTTATTAGCTCTCTGAAAAGTGCTTGGCAGACGTTAAACGAGTTTGCACGTGCTCACACCTCTTCAACTCAGCTGCAGGAAGAATTGGAGAAGGTAGCCAATCAGATCAAAGAGGAAGAGGAGAAGCAAGTAGTTGAAGGTAAATCTTGGTAGTTGAGACGTTTTCCAGGACAGATACAGAATGTGAACATAACATTTATTATTTCTATTACTTTTTTTTTTTTTTGGGTGGGGTGGTGGTCACATCTAGTGGTGCTTGGGCCTTATTCCTGGCTCTCCCTAGGCAAGGGCCATTCCTGGTGGGGCTTGGGTGACCGTATGGGATGCTGGGCCAGCATCCTCAAATATATTAATTCTTGAGGATGAAGATATCCTTAAGACATCCTGCCCACCGTATTATTCTTCAGCCTGTCTGTTGAGATTCATAAGGCAAGAGTGAAACATCTTAAACTTAATGAGAAATTAAGTTTTTGTTTTGGCAATTTATTTATTATTTTTTGGGGGCTCACGCCCAGTGATGCTCAGGAGTTCCTCCTGGCTGTACATTTAAGAATTACTTCTGGCGGTGCTCAGTGGACCAGGCTGGGGATCAAATCAGGGGTCAGCCTGTGTGTAAGGGCAAACGCCTTCTCCGCTGCACCGTTGCTCCTGTGTAGGCAATTTAAAAATTCCACTCTGAGATATCATCCTCTGGGTGACAGTGTTACTGTGTCACTGGAGACTTGCCGTGCTGTGCCGTGCCATTGTGCAGTGAGAGTTTGTCCGTATTTTTAGCTCTGTGTCCTGCTTTCTGCAAAGCTGTCTCATCCCGTTTCTTCAAAACTCCTCTCAGCTCGTTGGCTTGCTCTCTGTCCCGTGGGTAACCCGCCCCGTCTCCCGGCTCTCTGGAGGACTGGGAAGTGAGCCGGGAGCTCCCCAGCTGCGGCGCCCCACTCTTCTCACTGAGGGTCAGCTCAAGTCAGGGTGAGGATTAAGGGACTGACTCTGATGTTGAAATGGCTTAAATTCTAGCAGAGAAGATCATTGAAAGTCCAGATTTGTCCAAGGATGAAGACTACTCAGGGAAGGTTGGAATGCTCAATGGGGGCCGCCGGATTGACTATGTTCTTCAGGAGAAGCCAATTGAGAGTTTCAACGAGTATCTTTTCGCTCTGCAGAGCCACCTGTGCTACTGGTGAGTGTCCTCGCCTTTGGCGCTCGTGGGTCTTGGTGCTCCCGTAGAGAGCGGCGTGAGGTCTAGTGTGGACGTTTGCTGGTTTATCCCGATAAACATTTGAACATCTGGTGCCCCCGTCTGCTTTCCCTTTTGGTTTAGTTGCCCACAAGATGGCAGTATGTCATTGGCATGAGCGGCCTTTGGTCTGTGGGCTCCGTTGTCGCGATGCCTGACGTGGCGCGGGGTGGCCTGGGCTTTTACAGGCTCTCGTTTCTCCCCAAGGAGATTCGTGGTGGGGCTCTCGGAGCAGACCGGCACCGTCCAGGAACAGCCTTGAATGACATTTACTTCCACTCTAGGAAGAGTAGGATAAAGCAAAAGCTGCGTTTTCCACCTTTATGCAAGATGTTAAATTTCTTACATCCCCATGGGTAACTGTTCTTTGCTTTATCGCAGGGAATCTGAAGACACCGCCCTGTTACTGCTTAAGGAGATTTACCGGACGATGGGCGTCAGTCCAGAGCAGCCCCAGCACTGAGTGGCCCTCCCCCCCCCTCTCTCCACTCACCGTGAGTCGCTGTCGCCAGTGCATGTTTCCTGGGACTGGCTGTACAGGTCTACTCTGGGCCTGTCAGTCTGTGGATTCAGGTTTTGTTTTGGCTCACGCCTGTTGGTTACTTGGTAGATCCTTTGGTGCTGGGGCTCATAGTCAGGGCTCTAGCAGAGTACGCACACAGCTCTACAGACAGTATACACACAGCTCTACAGACAGTATACACACAGCTCTACAGAGTATACACACAGCTGTACAGGCAAGTATGTACACAGCTCTACAGTGTGCACACAGCTCTACAGACAGTATGCACAGAGCTCTACAGAGTACACACAGTTCTACAAACAGTATACACACAGCTCTACAGACAGAGTATGCACACAGCTCTACAGAGTATGCACACAGCTCTGCAGACAGTATACACACAGCTCTACAGAGTATGCACACAGCTCTACAGAGTGTGCACACAGCTCTACAGAGTCACAGCTCTACAGACAGTATGCACACTTAGTTGAAAGCTCTACAGTGTGCACACAGCTCTACAGACAGTATACACACAGCTCTACAGTGTGCACACAGCTCTACAGACTCAACACAGAACTATACACACAGCTCTACAGACAGTATGCACACAGCTCTACAGACTCACACAGCTACAGACACTATACACACAGCTCTACAGACATGTGCACACAGCTCTACAGACAGTATGCACAGCTCTACATGACAGCTCAGAACTTAAGTTAATAAGTCTAGTTTTGTGTGTATATAACATATAACGGTGTGGTAAGAGTAGCTTAAGTTAAAGACAGTAAAGTATAAAAGCTTAAGTGTGACAGCTACAGACTGAAACTCTAAGACACTATACAACAGCTTAAACAGTTGAAGCTCTGCAGCTCTAAGACTGCAATCTACAACAGTATACACACAGCTCTACAGTGTGCACACAGCTCTACAGACTGCACACAACTCTACAGACACTATACACACAGCTCTACAGACAGTATGCACACAGCTCTACAGACTGCACACAGCTCTACAGCACACAGCTCTACAGACACTATACACACAGCTCTACAGACAGTGTGCACACAGCTCTACAGACAGTATGCACACAGCTCTACAACTGCACACAGCTCCAGCTGCACACAGCTCTACAGACACTATACACACAGCTCTACAGAAGTGTGCCACAGCTCTAAGACTTACAACTCTACAACACTACACACTCGACGTTACACACAGCTCGAAGTGTCACACTTACAGACGTATGCACACTCTACAGACTCATGCAGCTCTACAGACTGCACACAGCTCTACAGGCTCACACAGCTCTATAGACAGTATGCACAAGCTCTACAGACAGTATGCACAAAGCTCTACAGACAGTATGCACACCGCTGTACAGACTGCACACAGCTCTACAGACAGTGTGCACACATACAGACTGCACACAGCTCTACAGACTGCACACAGCTCTACAGACAGTATGCACACAGCTCTACAGACAGTGTGCACACTAGCTCTACAGACGTATGCACACAGCTCTACAGACAGTATGCACACAGCTCTACAGACAGAGTGTGCACACAGCTCTACAGACAGTATACACACAGCTCTACAGGTGTGCACACAGCTCTACAGACAGTATGCACACAGCTCTACAGACAAGTGTGCACACAGCTCTACAGACTGCACACAGCTCTACAGACTGCACACAGCTCTACAGACAGTATGCACACAGCTCTACAGGCTGCACACAGCTCTACAGACTGCACACAGCTCTACAGACAGTATGCACACAGCTCTACAGACAGTGTGCACACAGCTCTACAGACAGTGTGCACACAGCTCTACAGACTGCACACAGCTCTACAGACAGTATGCACACAGCTCTACAGACAGTGTGCACACAGCTCTACAGACAGTGTGCACACAGCTCTACAGACAGTGTTCACACAGCTCTACAGACAGAGTGTGCACACAGACCGCCGAGTCGTCATTCTGGTCTTGCAGTATGTTTTACGGGACTGACTAATTATCTCCTTCTGTTTCTCTGATGACCATTTTTTAAAATTTAGAACAGACATTAAAGAAAGGACTCAGTTTGGAACCCACATTTCCGACTTATTACTTCTGGGCTTTTTCCTTTGAATTAGGAAGAACATTTATTTATTCATATTTTGAGGCCACACCCAGCTGTGTTCAGGCCTTACTCCTGGCTCTGTGCTCAGGAATCACCCTGGTGGGCTCTGGAGACCATATGAGGTGTCTGGGATTAAAGCCGCCTTCTCTGTGTGCAAGGCAAATACTCTACCTGCTGTACTATAACTGGTTCTCAGAATTTCATCATATTAACCTCAAATGCCAGTTGTAAATTTTGATTCCAATCTAGTTCTTTCCCCCTCATTTGAAACCTTAAACATTGTAAAAAAAATAAAAATAGGGGGTTGGAGCATTGGTAGAGGGGGGGTAGGGTGTTTGCCTTGCATGCGGCCGACCAGGGGTTTGATCCCCAGCATCCCATATGGTCCCCCAAGTACCTCCAGGAGTAGTTTCCGAGTGCAGAGTCAGGAATAACCCCTGAGCATTGCCAGGTGTGACCCAAAAAAATAAAAATAAAATAAAATGTAAAAAAAATACTGGTTTACAGAGTTGCTCGTAATACAATGTAAACCGTCTCATGATGGTGTTACTATAGTTACTGACCAGGGATTTACTGGGCTATCAGGTGCTAGTTGAGCCTTCTGTGCTACTGTTTTAGCGCACTGAGCTTAGCAGACAGCTACACACCTTTCCCATCTAGTGTCTGTGTTCCTACTGGGCTTTAGTGCTGTGAGCTTTGGATATGTGCTGCTGCTGCTGCTGCTGTGACCGCCCACTCCAGCAGCTGTGGAATGAGGGTGACTCAGCAGCATGGCGGCCTGGTGCCAAGTTCCACGTGATGCAGCTTCTCGCCGAGATGCTCATGGGGCAAGTGGAAGCTGGTGCAGGTGACGGAGTTCTGGGCCCTCCAGCAGGGCAGGGGCTCGGCTGCCCTGACCTGAGAATGCTCCAGTGATCTGGGTCCGGAGACCGGGCCCACCCGTTCAGTGTGGCTGTGGCTCCTCTCCCGAGCTCTGTTTGGTTTTATTTGTCTTTGGGCCAAATCCAGCAGTGCTCAGCGCTTACTCCTGGCTCTGTGCTCAGAGATCACTCCTACAGTGCTTGGGACCATATGGTCACCGGGCAGTTACTCCTGGGACTCTGCAAGGCTAGCCCCTACCTGCTGTGGCATCTCTCCAGACCCCAATCTTCTCTCATGGTAGTTTATTTTTTCTTTTTCTTTTTTTTTTTTGCTTTTTTGGGTCATACCCAGCGATACTCAGGGGTTACTCCTGACTCTGCACTCAGGAATTACTCCTGTCTGTGCTCTGGGGACCATTTGGGATGCCGGGATTGAACCCAGGTCAGCCACGTGCAAGGCAAACGCCCTCCCTGCTGTGCTCTGGTCCCATGTTTAGTTTCTTCTGCTGTGCTCTGGTCCCATGTTTAGTTTCTTTTTCTTTTCTTTTTTTCCTTTTTTTTTTTTTTTTTACTTTTTTGGGTCACACCCGGTGATGCTCAGGGGTTATTCCTGGCTCTTCGCTCAAATTACTCCTGGAGGTGCTCAGGGGACCATATGGGATGTCAGGGGATCAAACCGGGTCGGCCGCATGCAAAAGCAAATGCCCTACCCGCTATGCTATCGCTCCGCCCCCGTTTAGTTTCTTTTAAAAGCAGATTCCCAGGAGTAAAATTAGGGATTCAGTTGATTATAGGTTGCAGTGTCCGACTCACGCTGCTCCCTTTAGTCAGTAGTTGCAGGAGTGAAACAGGCTCTGTTGGCGAGTGGCGCCACATCGTTTTTAACACTGGTTCTGTGGTCTAGAGGCAAAGGTGGCAGCCGTTGTGCCCATCTCCTCTCTGTGTCCAAGGCAGGAGCCCAGGGGACATGAGAGGATCAGGTTTGTCTCCGCTTGTGATCGGGAAAGTGCTTCGTGCAGAATCTCTCCCACTTCCTGACTACGCGTGTGTTGGGCCCCATGTCGCCCCACCCCCGACCCTGCGGAGTAGCGTAAGAGTGTAAATATTAGTGTTTCTGCTATGGAACAGTGCTGGACCACCCCTGCCACTGAGTCCAGGCCGCCCAGTGTCGTTCCCCCCCCCATCACTCCCCCTCCCCCATCACCCCCACGCCCTCAGCACATTCTGCTGTTATTGGCCGATGTTTGTTCCCTGCTGCTGTTTGTTTTCTCAAATTTTCTCAGTTGAATGGCCTTGAGTTACAAAGTAACTTTGTTGCTTAAAGCTGTTTGTGACTTGAGGTTTGAGCAGACCGAGTTCCCTTCACTGGTGGCTACTACCCTCCACCAGTGCCCCCAGTTTCGCCCCCGCCCCATCCCCCAGCACCCCCTGCCCCACTGTCCTAGTGTCCGTCCCTAACTTGCACGCCCACTCGGCCTCAGCGCCAGGCTTACTGCCTGCCAGAGCCCAGTTCTTCTGCTGTTTCTGCTGCCACAGATATTCCTGGTGAGGTTTCTTTATGTCCCAGTAGGTGAGCCCCTTCCCAGTCCGATCCTCACTTGCTGATTTCTTTTTTTTTTTTTTTTTTTTTTGGTCACACCTGGAGACGCTCAAGGGTTACTCCTGGCTCTTCGTTCAGGACTTACTCCTGGCGGTGCTCCTGGGACCATATGGGATGCTGGGGATGGAACCTGGGTCAGCCACGGCGCAAGGCAAATGCCCTCCCCACTGGGCTATGGCTCCGACCCCCTCACCTGCTTTTTCACTCAACATGATTCTCTTCAGATCCATCCATGTTGCAGCAGATTGAATAACTTTATCTTCTTTAAGGCTGCGGTATTCTGTTGTGGTTCTGTATGGTAGTTTCTTTATCCAGTTTGTGGATCACTTGATCACTTGAATCCCGTTATTCATCGATTGCTTGAGCGGGCGCCAGTAACATTTCCATTGGACCCTATCACGTGCCAATGTAGCCCAATGGCATCTGGTTGATTTCAGGAATATGAAGAGCGTCAAACCGTTCCTTCAGGGTCTTGACAAGGAAGTCTGACTATCTTGTAGGTGGGTGGCCCCGTGATCTTTTGACATCCCGTGGGATCCAGTTGGTAATGGCTCTAGTCCAGCGGTTGTCTCCAAATCGCATTACATGTCCAGCCCATCTGATTTTCGATGCCTTGGCAAACGAGACAGCATCCTTGATTCTCCGAATTCCTTCTCTCACTTGAGTGAGGCGTGATATTCCAAGCATAGCTCTTTCGATTCCTCTCTGGGAGAGCCGCATAGCATTCTCATCCTGCTTTCGTAGGGCCCAGGTCTCTGAGGTGTATATTAATGCAGGGAGAACGGTGGAGTTGAAGAGATGTGCCCGGAGCCGGAGGTTCTTTGTCCTTTTAGCTATTTCTTCGATGCCTTTGAAGGCATTCCATGCCGCTCTCTTCCCTCCCTGCGCAGCTCAGGTTTTAGGTCCTTCATCATGTTGATTTCTCGACCTGGGTACACATAACTGCTGCATTCAGAGATGTTTGTTCCATTGAGAGTGAATGGGGCCTCTGGAACTAGTTCATTCTTCATGAACATAGTTTTCTTTAGATTCAGCTGTAGACCTATCTTTCCACATTCTCGGTCAAAGTCAGCCAGCATTTGTGCCGCTTGGCTAATGTTTGGTGTTATTAGAACGATGTCATCAGCGAGCGGAGGTGGTGTAGTTGCCGACCATCTATCTTCACTCCCATTCCTTCCCATTCTAATTGTCCCATGATGATCATTTTTTGATGGGATTGTTTATTTTCTTCTTGTAAAGTTCTACCAGTGCCTGATATATCTTGGATATTAACCCCTTATCAGATGGGTATTGGGTGAATATTCTTTCCCATTCTGTGGACTGCCTTCGTATCTTAGTCATGGTTTCTTTTTGAGGTGCAGAAGCTTTTTAGTTTCATGTAGTCCCATATGTTTATCTTTTCTTCTAGTTACTTTGTTAGTGATGTTTCACCTTTGAAGATGCCTTTACCTTCAATGTCGTGGAGGGTTTTTCCTATATTTTCTTCAGTGTACTTCATGGATTCAAGTCTGATATTGAGATCTTTAATCCATTGTGATCTGATTTTTGTGCATGGTGTTAGACAGAGGTCCAAGTTCATTTTTTTACATGTCGCTTCCCAGTTTTCCCAACACCACTTATTGAAGAGGCTTTCCTTACTCCTTTTGGACTCTTTGCACCTTTATCAAAGATTAAGTGATCCTGTGTTTGAGGTTGGGTGTCAGGATACTCAGTTCTATTCCATAGGTCCACAGGTCTGTTTTTATTCCAATACCATGCTGTTTTAATTACTACTGCCTTGTAGTACAGTTTGAAGTTGGGAAAGGTGAAGCCTCCCATCTTCTTTTTCCTGAGGATTGCTTTAGCTATCCTTGGGGGTTTATTGTTCCATACAAATTTCAGGAGCGTTTGGTTAATTTCTTTGAAGAATTAGACGTAGTCTTACAGCACACTATTCCCTTTTGCTTTACAAGTGGTATTCTAGGGCTGGAAAGATAGCACAGTGGGCAGGGCACTTGCCTTGCTTGGGGAAGACTTAGGTTCAATTACCAAAACCCCATATAACTCCCCTAAGCCCCACCAGAAATGATCCCTGAGCATAGAGCAAGGAGTAATCTCGGCAAGTAACTGAGTAAGCTCAGTGTGGCCTAACCACCCATCCCCCAATAAAGTATGTTCTAATTATCCCCGGGCTTTACAGGAGGGAAGATGAGAGGAGGAAGCAAACGCTTGTTGAGTGAGCCTGTCTAAAGACATAACGTTTTTCTTTTCTTGACTTTTTTTTTTTTTTCGGGGGAGGGGGTCACACCTGTCAATGCTCAGGGGTTCTGCACTCAGGAATCACTCCTGGTGGTGCTTGGACCATATGGGATGCCGGGATCAAACCCCGGTTGGCCACGTGCAAGGCAAACGCCCTTCCCACTGTGCTATCGCTCCGGCCCCAAGACATGAAGTCTTTTACTCATGAAATAGTTGTTTGAACAGTCATTGGGAAAAACTCTGAATGCTTATTGAGTGACTTCACGTGAGCACCAGCGTTGATGCCAGTGAGTGGCGGACAGGGTCGCTCCTCCCTTTAGGGCACGTGTTTCCCTTCTGTGAAAAAGCGCGTGGGGGTTTACAAGGCAGCGAGAAGCTTCTCCCTCCAGCGTCCTCAGAAACCTCGGAAAATACAAGGAGCCCAACCCTCGACATCTGCAGTGGCCAGCCTGCCCATTTCCCTGCCTGCAGAGCTGGGAGCTGCGCCCAGACGGCCAGTGCAGTCAGTGAGCACACGCAGGGCACGCTGTGTGGACGCGGCACGCAGCGGTGTGGGCAGCGGGAGGAGCAGCGTCACTGCAGTGGGGAGGGCGGTTCACCTCAGATGTGGCCCCCCAATGCTGTCTCTGCGCACTGCTTGTGCTCCTGCTCTGTAGCAGCGTAGTGAGGTTACCTCCGATCCTCATTCACACCCAGAAAATCATGATTCTTACAACTGGGGAGGTCTTCGTTCAGTAAATAGGGGTTTTAATAATTATAGGACCCTTACCCTAATTCCTTGCCTCTGCACTTTGTTTTTGGACCATACCTGGGTGCTCAGGACTCACTTCTGGTGGAGCTTGGGGAGCCTATGGGATCTGTTGTGTGCAGAGCAGCTGCCTTGGGAGCCTGTGGGATCTGTTGTGTGCAGAGCAGCTGCCTTGGGAGCCTGTGGGATCTGTTGTGTGCAGAGCAGCTGCCTTGGGATCCTGTGGGATCTGTTGTGTGCAGAGCAGCTGCCTTGGGAGCCTGTGGGATCTGTTGTGTGCAGAGCAGCTGCCTTGGGAGCCTGTGGGATCTGTTGTGTGCAGAACAGCTGCCTTGGGGAGCCTGTGGGGTCTGTTGTGTGCAGAACAGCTGCCTTGGGGAGCCTGTGGGGTCTGTTGTGTGCAGAACAGCTGCCTTGGGGAGCCTGTGGGGTCTGTTGTGTGCAGAACAGCTGCCTTGGGGAGCCTGTGGGGTCTGTTGTGTGCAGAACAGCTGCCTTGGGGAGCCTGTGGGGTCTGTTGTGTGCAGAACAGCTGCCTTGGGAGCCTGTGGGGTCTGTTGTGTGCAGAGCAGCTGCCTTACTCACTGTACTGTGTCTCTGACCCCCTTTGTTCTTTGCAGTGGGACCCCCTTGATGGTTCCGGACTCTCTGCTGTTTTTGTCCAGCTGTGCTGGGGTCACCAGGCCACGCTGGAGCTGTTGGGGGTGGTAGGAATTGAATCAGGCCACAGTTGTGTTCCAGCCCTTTGAGCTGTTCTTTTTGTTCTCACAAAACAAAACCCCCAAACAGTGGGACCCAAGTCAGCATGTTCTTACTCTTGGAAGAAGACTTAAGTGTGTGGTTATCATCCGATGTGTTTGTTAGTTCAGAGGAAAGCCTGGTGTTCCATCACCGCTTTCTTGTCTTTGCAGGAAGTCCCAGACTGCGGCACAGTTCTGAGAAGATCCCCCAGCTGCTCCCAGTGCACTCTGTGTGGCGAGGGCTGCGGCTCCGCTGCTAGCTCACACGGGCCTCCCGCTGGGAGCGTCCGGTCAACGCCAGCACTCAGCACCAGCGAGACAACGAAGTGCAATCACTACCACTGTGGACAGCCCAGATGAGAAAACAGGGTTCTGAGAAGGACGAAGCGAGCAGTTCCTTGGATGAGTTTAGTTCTTCAGATGTCAGAGTAACATGTAATATCAGTGAATACTTGTAGCATGCAAATGGTTGCTAGCATTTCTTAAAAGCTCTTGTGGGTGGGCTATTAAACTTGCATATATTTTTTATTATGTAGTATGTTCTTTCATTCAAGTAGGGACTTCTTGCTAGACTGATTTTTTTTGTTGTTTGTTTTGTTTTGTTTTGTTTGGGGCCACAACTGCAGTGCTCAGGAGTTACTCCTTGCTCTATGCTCAGGAATTACTCCTGGCTGTGTTCAGGGACTATATAGGATCCTGGGAATTGAACCCAGGTTGGCTGTGTGAAAGGCAAATGCCCTACCTGCTGTTCTTTCTCTCTAGCCCCAGGTTTTGTAAACATGTTTGTTCTATTTTCAATGTGAATTGTAGCTCTGGCTGCTACAGTGTGGGGCATTTGTATTTGTTCAGAGGAGGAGCCAAAGGTCACCTGAAGGGGTGGAATGTGAGCTTCTAGGATACCATCTGGCTGCTGCTAAGGGCCAACCTGGAGGAGGGGGCCCTGGGAGCCTCCTGGCGGTGTGGGAGAGCAGAGGTGAGGGGCAGCAAGAACTTCCTGTGACTGCTGGAACCAGCTGTGGACTGGAACCAGCTGTGGACTGGAACCAGCTGTGGACCGGAACCAGCTGTGATTGTCCACGCAGACGCTCACTTAACTATGAGAACCAAAGTAGAGATTTTTGTTTGTTTTTTTTGCTTTATATTGTTTTCACTTTAACCAAAGTGTTTGGAAGTATGAGCCTCATTTGTTTAGACTATAAATTTATTCCTGGACAGACTGTTGTGTAATATTTCACTTTTGTCTTACTCTAACTTCAGAGCTGTATATTTTCCTATACTACAGGAGAATGCTGACTTCTTTCTTTTGTTATGCTTCCGATACATTTTACACTGTTACATAGTTCTCGTGGAACAGAATTTTGAGATAAACGACAGGATACACCTTTTTTGTGTATCTATTCTAATCAGTGTGAATAAACAGTAATATCAGTGCACTTTTGTAAGCAGCAAACTTCTGCATTTCTTGTGTTGGAAAGTGTCTGGGTGATTGTGTTGGCTTTTGTTGTGCTTCTACATTCTTGAGTTAATCGCGACACTAGCGTGAGGACAGCTGGGATTTAGAGGTACGTTATCCCGTGGCAGCGATACAACGAGCTCCCAGCCTTTCCCAGCTTGCCGGGCACAGACGGGGTGGTGCTTTCTCCAAATCCCTCTCGGGCTTCATTCCCTGCACCCAGGCGGCCGCTTTTCTGTTTCTGCTTCCCTTCTCCAGACTACCAGCTAAAGAAAAATGAGGACTATTTATGTCTATTTAATAAAATCCAAGTTTGATCTTTTTTTTCAACGTATAACTGGTTTTGTCTGGATTATTCCATCTGCGCTTTCTGAACACTGGGCAGAGGAGAAAGGACTCTGGGGCCATTGTCCATAGAGGAGCCGAGGACCAGCAGGCTCGGGGTGGCAGTCCTGGAGGAGCCTGATTTTCAAGTCCCTATTGGGTCCCAAGGATCCTATTGGGCTTCAGCGTGGTGTCAACCAAAGTCCAGGGCGTGGACCGAATGCTCTCCCTGCACCAGCCCAGCTGCTGGCTCGCTCTTCCTGCAGCTGCTCACTGCCTCCCTGCCTAGCCCTAGCTGCGCTCTGAACTGCCCATGGTCAAACGGCACTTCCGGTTTGAATAATAGTATTCTGGTTTGGAAAATAGCTCTTCCGGTTTGGATGATAACACTTCCGGCTATGGGGCAGCCTTGTCGTACTCTTCCACCAGCTGGTCGTCTGCTAAGAACCCTGGCACCCGTTGCTTTATTAGGCCTCTTGCTGTGGGCCTTGCACAAGACCCCTGCTTCTTGGGCAGTGTGTGCGGGCCCCGGGCAGTTCCTTCCCTTTTCAGAGTTGTGATACCGAGATCTCAGGGCTGGGAGGTTGGAGCCCCCACATGTCAGTGGGTTTCGGGGATCCTGGGAGTGCTTATAGGTGCTTCCACATTTCTGTGAACTCTCGGGCCTGCGGCTGTGATCTTTGAGGGACCTGGTGTGTGCAGAGCACTGGCCTGGTGTTGGGGCTCGCCCATTGCCCGCCTTCATGCGTGCCGGCTCTCAGCCTAACCCTACAACCAGCTGCACTCAGAAACTACTACTTTCCGTTCTCAGGAGGCCCTATGGGGTGCTGGAATCAATCCTGGCTTGGCCTTGTGCAAGGTAAACGTATTATTCATCACATTCTAGACCCTTAAAGACAGCCTTTGGAAGAAAAGAATACCTTTGAGCTGTGCATTGTTTTGCTCTCGTTCAACTGTGGGGATGAATAAAGTTCTCCAACCTGAGATGGTAATGTAGTCCAAAGAAACATGCATGTTGGAGTTAACGCAGGAAAAACACCGAGGGTAATTTCCATTCCGGGTTCTTCACACAAGGGAGTCCAGGCGGGTCTTGGGCATCTTGGGCCTGAGAACAGCCGCACCCCTGCCCTCATCTCCGAGCAAGCTTGTCCATGACAGCAGCAGGTTTGGGTAAGGTTAGTGACACCAGAGCCAAGGCATGCCACATGCTCCTTGGGTCCGTCAGGTTAAAGGTGGCGTTGGTGCTTCCGCCAGCAGGTGTGTGTGTGTTGTTAGTCACCAGACTCACTCTGGCAGGGTTCCTGACTGTTAGGGAGCCTCTGAAGGGACCATTTTTGAGAAAAATGAAGTCGGTTCTGCAGGGAGCAAGAAGTGCTTTTTATTATTATTATTATTATTATTATTATTATTTTTGCTTGCTTTGGGGTCACACCCGCAATGCTCAGGGGTTTCTCCTGGCTCTGTACTCAGGAATTACTCCTGGCAGTGCTCGGGGGACCATATGGGATGCCGGGGATCGAACCCTGGCCGGCATGGGCTGGCTGCGTGCAAGGCAAACGCCCTACCCGCTGGGCTATCACTCCGGCCCCCTGTTACTTTATTTTAAAAGATTTATTTTTAACTGTGCTCAGCCCTTTTGAGCTTCTGGTTTGAAGCTGTTGTTTCTGATTTTGTTTTGTGGGGGCCATACCTGGCAGTGCTCAGGAGACCTTGTGTAGTGGCAAAAATCCAACTTGCACGGCAAGGTCCTACCTGCTGTACTAGCAGAGAGCCTGCTTTTAAGTGTTATGCAACAAACTTGCTTTAGTTGTTAACGCTATTTGTTTTAATCTTCTCTAGTATCCCACAGAAGTAGTCTGTGGTTCATCAGTAAATGCACGAGATGAGAGTCTACTAGAGTATCCCACCCGCACGGCAGAGCCTGGCAAGCTACCCGTGGTCGTATTTGACATGCCAAATACCAGTAACAGTTATAGACCTCATTCCCATGACCTGATGGAATGGTTTGAGGCTCTTCGTGTTCCTAGAGCGAGCGAGCAGATGCCCTTGGGCTACACTAGCATGTGACAGGACGTATGGAGATGTTACTGGTGCCCGCTCGAAGCAAATCGATGATCGGCAGGAAGTGATACAAGTGATTTGTTTTTTGAGAGGGGCCACTCCCGATGGTGCTCGGGGGGCTGCTCCTGGCGGCGGACTTGGGGTGGGAGCGTAAGTGGTGAGCAGCCGCAGGCAAGGCCGGTTCCTTCGCTCCTGCCCGGTCCCCTGGCCCGGTCTTGTTATTCACCGTTTGGGACGCTGGTCTTCAGAGTTATACAAGACATCTTTTTTTTCCTTTTTTGGGTCACACCCAGCAATGCTCAGGGGTTACTCCTGGCTCTTCGCTCAGGAATTACTCCTGGCGGTGCTCGGGAACGGTCTGGGATGCCGGGGATCGAATCTGGGTCAGCCGCATGCAAGGCAAATGCCTTCCCCCTGTGCTTTCGCTCCGACCCCTACACAAGGCATCTAAAGCAGAGCTGCGCAGCTTTTGCTTCTCTCCCTCCCTCCCTCCCTCTCTCCCTCCCTCTCTCCCCCCTCCTCCCTTCTTTCCTTTTTGTTTTTGGAGGGCGAGAGACACCTCTTACCCTTCAGACCAAACACCTTTCCTGCCAGCTTACACAGTGGGGGAGGCTCATACATTCGGCCCTCATCTACTTCCTTTAAAGATTCATCTTCTTTTTCAGTACCACTTTTCCTTGTCCAGTAAATTTCAGTCTTTGTCATCTCTGCACACCTCCACCCCCCCTGCCAAGGCTCTTGCGCGGCGCCTGATCAGGAGCGCTTGTCTGTTTGTGGCCAGATGTGATTATCTTCTGCCATTATCACTTTCTATGCCAGTGCCCTGGGAGTTTCATTCCCAATAAAATGACAATATTTTGTTAGGTGCAGATGATAGTTTACTTCAACTGCTGCCAAGTACAGCGAAGTCTGAGTGGGTGATTCTGAGTCCCGGGAAGATTCCCTGAGAAGGCATGGGCCAGCAGGGAGGTTTTGGAATTCTGGCAACTGGGACCAGGCTCGCCCAGGCTGTTTTTATGCCAAGAACAGCCTGAGCTCTGGCTGGATTCTACAGGGCCAGCTCTGTGCCTGCTCTCTGGGCCCCAGAGAAGTCAGTCTGTTTGAGTTCTGGGGAGCTTCTCTGAACTGTGGTTGGGGGAGGGGGGGGGGACTGAAGTCCCTCGATTGGTGGGGGGGGGGCCGTAGGTGTCGGTTTAGCGCACTGATAATCCCAACATGCACTGACACGGTTATGCGTCTAGAACAAAGTCCCTGCTATGGAAGATATCAACAAATATTCTTTTTTTTTTTACAGGGTATCTCCCTAGCCGGGGGCGGGGGGGGGTGTCTCAGCCCAGCTTTGTGGGCCTGACAGCTTGAGCCTTGGGGTTGTGGGGGTGTTGGGGGCCACTGGGCTGTGCCCAGAGGAAGTTGTCATGTGATGCTGGGAGTAGAACTTGGGGCCTCACACCTGTAAGGCTAATGTGATGAGCTTTCAGCAACTTTGAAACATGAAAATGGTAGAGAGTTCACTAAAAACATCTACTGCACTCAAATAAAATGTTCATCCTCAAGGCTTATTCATTTTATTTACTTATTTTTTTGCCTTTTTCTTATTTTTAAGGCCACACCTGGCATGCTCAGGGGTTTCTCCTGGCTCTGTGCTCAGAAATTACCCCCTGGCAGGCTCTGGGGACCATATGGGATGACCGGATCTTGGTTCGCCATGTTCAAGGCAAATGCTTCCCACTGTACTGTGGTTCTGTTTTCCCCAAATAACCCCCTTTTTCTTCTCCCCTTGGCAAACTCAGTTTTCTACATTAGAGCTCAAGAGTTTGTTTCAAGGACAGGAGTAATAGTATGGTGTTTGCCTTGCACACAGCTGACCTGGGTTCAGTCCCCAGCATCGCACACCTCCAGGAGTGATTCTGGAGTGCAGAGCCAGAAGTAACCCCCGAGCATCGCTGGATGTGACCCCCCCAAAAAAAACCAGAAAATTGGTTTCATCTGGTGTCTATTTTCCTGCTTTTCTTTGTTTCACACATGAGCACGGCCAGCTTTGTCTTCTCTCTGTGACTTGTCCTCGCCTGACTCCTTCAGATTCATCTTAATACCATAAGGTCTCACCCCTCTGCTTGCGAAGTTTCCTGCTGTATGTGAACCAAGGCTTCTCCATCTTCTCATCTGTCACAGGCGCTTTCAAGTCTCAACAGCACGGCATTAGTTGGTTCCCTGGGGCCTCACCGTCTGCAGTCTCGGAGGAATGCTCAGTGCTTAGTTCTCCTTGGCACTGAGGTTCCCCACTGAAGAACTGGAGGGTTGCCAGGTGATGGGTCGGGCTGGACTCTGGACAGAACTCCTGTTGGTTCAAATCCTTGTTTCACCACCCACTAACCACATAATCTCATTTTTTTTTGGCTTTTTAGGTCACACCTGGTGATGCTCAGGGGTTGCTCCTGGCTCTGCACTCAGGAATTACTCCTGGAGGTGCTCAGGGGACCATATGGGATGCCGGGATCGAACCTGGGCCGGCCGCATGCAAGGCAAACTCCCCTCCCGCTGTGCTCTAATTTCACTTCTTGAAACTTTCCTTCCCCAAAATGTAGCAGTTATGCTTTTAGGGTGGCGACTGGCTTGGGCACAGAAGGGTTTGGCTTCCAGAAGACAATGCGTGCCTGGGTTTACTTTTAACTCCTTGATGCATTTCTGCAGTTTGATCAGCAAGCGCTTAGTTCTTAATCATAGCTGCGGCTTCTTCAAACGCCTGGTGCCTGGTTTGTCCTTGTGGGACCTGGACACAAAAGCGAAGGGCTGGTGTACATTCCAGATCAGAGGAGAGTGCGTGGAAGTTAATCTCCTTAAGTACGCACAAGAGTGGGCACATTTCAGCCTTGAAAGAAAGGAGCTAGTATTCAAGTTGGAGAAGTTTCCTGCAAGTCAGAAAAATTAGACTCGGTTGCATCAAAGGAATCACCTGAATTGGCAAAGGATTCCCCCTTCCTCTAACAGTTTTACTGACCCCACTTATACTGGCTTCTCTTTCTGCGCCTCAAAATCCAAGTACCTCCAGTGTACCATTTTGTTTTGTTTTTGAGCCACACCCAGTGATGCTTACGGTGTGACTTGTGACTCTACACTCAGGGGTCACCCTGGCATTCTCTGGGAACCGTATGGGATGTCAGGGATGGAACCTGGGTTGGCCTTCTGCAAGGCAAGCACCCTACCAGCTGTGTATAACTCCAGGCCCCAATGTATAAATTTCTTTTGTTTGCTTTTTTTTTTTGTTGTTGTTGGTGGGGATCACACCCAGTGATGCTCAGAGGTTACTCCTGGCTCTACACTCAGGAATTACTCCTAGCAGTGCTTGGGAAACTATGGGATACCAGGAATCGAACCTGGGTACTCTGCATGCAAAGCAAACACCCTCCCCACTGTACTATTGTTCCAGCCCCAATGAACCAATTTCTCAATCAGATAATTCTATATTTTGTTAGTTTGGTGGTTCTCAGGGATTTCTGCTGGCTCTGTGGGTTTTCAGGGACCACTTCTGGTAGTGCTCAGAGGTGCTTATGAGTTGCTGGGCTAGCTGCGACTGTGCAAGCCTTTCTTTCAGTAGACAGAAATTTCATTTACTATTATTTTGTTTTGGGGGGCATTCTGAGAGTGTGCTCAGGGGCTGCTCCAGAGTTGAACCTGGGCTTCCCTGCGTGCCGGGCAAAGCGTGCACTCCGGGCTCCAGAAACTTCATTTTAATGCCAAGATAAATTTGGGTGCTGAAACTGTGCGTCATCTTCACCATCAGCTTTCTCATCTGCAAAATGCAGATAATCTTGGCTCTGCGGAGACTGAACAAGGATTCAGTGAGAGTTGTCAGAAGCCTGGATGCGTGCCTGCCCCTTTGGGGACACGGTCACAGGCCACCTCTCAGCTGCGTTCTTGTGGAAGGCCTTCGTGGGATGGTTCTCTTCCCTTTTGTGAAGATGTGGCGATGGAGAAGTATGACTCCATCAGGCGAGGCTCTGCTGACAGCTGGCGTCCAACATCCATCCAGGGCTGCCACAGTATGTGTTTCTATTCTTTAAAACATTGTGAGTGTGGCTCAGAACACAGACCATGTCGCCATTAAGTCTTAGCCATTTTAAGTCCACCACTGAGTGGCTCTGAGTAAAAGCATCAGCTGCGTCCCTCAGGACCGTTGGTCTCCGGATCATTTTCCACCAGATCATTATCCACCATGCAAAACTCTGTCTCACCTACACACAGACTCCCGAGCTTCCCTCCCGCCCTTCCTGCAACCACTGTTCTTCTCTGTGAATGAGGCTCCTTCCGGCTCTTCATACTCGTGCATCTGTTTGTTATATCTGGCAGGTCCTCAAGACTTGTCCATGTTGCAGTGTGCTGGGATTCCTTCCTTCCTTCCTTCCTTCCTTCCTTCCTTCCTTCCTTCCTTCCTTCCTTCCTTCCTTCCTTCCTTCCTTCCCTTCCTTCCTTCCTTCCTTTCCTTCCTTCTCCTTCCCTTCCTCCCTCCCTCCTCCCTCCTCCCTCCCTCCCTCCCTCCCTTCCTCCCTTTCCTCCCTTCCTCCTCTCCTTCCTTCCTTCCTTCCTTCCTTCCTTCCTTTCCTTCCTCTCCTCCCTCCCTCCCTCCTTCCTCCCTCCCTCCCTCCTCCTTTCCCTTCCCTCCCTCCCTCCCTCCCTCCCTCCCTCCCTTCCTCTCCTTCCTTCCCTCCCTCCCTCCCTCCCCTCCCTCCTCCCTCCCTCCTCCCTCCCTCCTTCCCTTCCCTCCTTCCCTCCCTCCTTCCTTCCTTCCTTCCTTCCTTCCTTCCTTCCTTCCTTCCTTCCTTCCTTCCTTCTCCTTCCTTCCTTCCTTCCTTCCTTCCTTCCTTCCTTCCTCCCTCCCTCCTCCCTCCCTCCCCTCCCTCCCCTCCCCCTCCCTCCCTTCCTTCCTTCCACTCAGGGTGGAGCCAGGAATCATTCCCGCAACACCTGGCTACTGGAGCCTGTGGTTCAGGGCTGGTAACTGAAGATTTGGTGGTGTTTGGGCTTTGCACTCGCAGAAATTATGAGGGCTAACCCCACAGGTGCTTGGGAGCCCCAGGACTGTGCATGGCTGTACTCAGGAGGGCATGTGGTGCTGGGCATTGAGCCTGAGTCGGTCACATCCTGTGTAATATTCATGGCCCCTATGTTTTTATTTGTTTTAGGGTCATACCTGGTGGTGCTTGGGACTCATTCCTGGTGGTGCCTAGAGAACTGTGTGGTATCAGGGATCAAAGCAGGATCGTGTGGAGCCAGGGATTAAACTCAGGGCCCGTATGTGTGTCCTGTATATGTCCTCCTACATGCAAAGCCTGTGACCCAGGCCTTAATCTGTCTCCCTTTACCGGAAGGGACTATATTTTGTAAATCCATTGTCAGTCTGTAGATATTGGGGAACCCGCCAACCCTTGTCTGTTGTGAATAACGCTGCTACAAGCAATGTGTACGAACATCTCTGATATATATTGGGATTGGGAAGCCCAGAGCACGGAGGACAAAGTCCCTGTGTGTATTTGCAGTCAGTAAGCCTGATGATGCCACAGGTTTCTTCTCCTGCTGTGCCAGGAATCGAACCCGTCTCTGCATGTAAGGGGTGTGCTTGGCCGTTGGGCCCTCGGGCCCTCCTGGGCTTCTGACAGGTGGTGTCTGCTGCGACCCCGGGGGCCTGCAGTCTCTCCGCTTTCCCACTGCCCAGTCTGCTGCCCAGCCTTGGGGCTGCAGGAAGCTCTGAACAAGTCGTAGCTGTGCTGGCTGCTTTCAGAGCTGCTGCAAATGTACATATTTCTCTTTTATTGCATCATTCAAACCGTTTAAATGACCCCGAACAATGTGCAAACTGCAATAAAGCATCACCATTTGGCTTCCGAGGAAATAAACTGCTGCAGCAGGAAGCAGTGGCAGGAGAAAGAAATGAAGGGGGACCTCGTGGAATGAAATGCCGGGCTCTGCGCCGCGCCCGCCTGCACCTCTTAGACGCCGCACCACTCAGGCAGCGCCGCTCCTGATGGCAGAGGCTGTACACAGCTAATGTCTAGCAGTGGGCGATGACGGTAGAGGAAACACGGTCGGCCAAGCCACAGTGATGACCACATGGCTGTGCAAAAGGAAGGTCCAGCCACGCCATAGAGGTGCATCTACCTGAATTTAAGTGTAATAACCAAGGCAAAAATGCTGAGTTTTTTTTCTTCTTCTTTTCTTCTTTGGTGCACCATTTCTGGAGGTGCTGCAATACCAGGTTGATGCGTGGAGTGGACGAGCAAGCTCCTATTCCAACTTCCTGCTCCCCAAATCCATTTAATAGATTGTCCTTGGATAGAGGACGTATCCGATATTAAACTGGTAAGAACGGATACTCCACTTGGTCTTAGCCAAAAGGCCGAGAAGCAATGTTTGCTGAGATGATTGTTTGGGTCACTGTCTTGTGTGGGAAAGGGAGAGAGAGAGAGAGAGAGAGAGAGAGAGAGAGAGAGAGAGAGAGAGAGAGAGAGAGAGAGAGAGAGAGAGAGAGAGAGAGAGACAGAGAGACAGAGAGAGAGAGACAGAGAGACAGAGAGATAGAGAGACAGGGACAAGAGACAGAGTCAGAGAGAGACACAGAGACAAAGAGATAGGGATAGAGAGACAGCACAGAGAAAGACAGGAGAGAGAGACAGACAAGAGAGAGACAGAGAGACACAGAAAGAGAGAGAGAGGCCTTGGGGATGGCTCATTGGCTAAAAACTCAGGGCTGTGAGTTCAATCCCTGGAACCACCAGCACATGCCAAGCTTGAACCTGGCGACTCTGCCTGCTGGGACTCTGGGCATGCCACCACTGGGTGTGTGACCCCTGGCAGGCAGCACCGTGACCTCCAGATGTGTGTGACCCCTGTGAGTATACATACGCACAACCACCATCATTCAGGTGACCAGGCGTGAGCCAGCTCCATGACCAAGCAAGCAAGTGACCAGGTACTGATGACAAGTGTGTGGCCCCTTGTCATCACAGTGACAGCACAGAGGAGGAAAGGGAGGGAAGACATGAGTGCGCGCCTGCGTATAGGATGCATTTGTGTCTTGCTGATGCATGGGCGTGAGAAGCCGGCGGAAGGGGGAGAGTCTCGCTCAGCCGCACTGGGCAGGAAGATTTCCAGAGCTTCCCTTTCACAGTCCAGCCATACGGATGTTGCCAGTTGCAAGGAGAGAGAGAGAAGGGCTGTATTTGCCCACCAGCCTGACCCTAGGAGAGCGTCCAGATCGCATTTAAATTTATTTACAGGCAGTCTCGAGTTACACATCTTGAAAAACAAATCTTTGTAATGGGCTTTCTCGAATATATCTTCTGCTCAAGAAAACCAGCTACTTGGGCTTCTAACCCTGGAAAGTGGGTTAGAGACAGGGCGAGTGGCTTCCAGCTCCTTCTGCGGCGCTGAGGCTCTGTGGGGAAAGGGCAGCAGTGAGCGCCCCGGACTCCAAGCCGGGAGGACTCTGGACTCATGGCAGAAGGTAGCGGGAGGACTCTGGACTCAAGGCAGAAGGTACCAGGACTGCCCTTGTTTGCCTTCCAATCCTTGCATGCAGCCAGTGGCCGCTGGGGCGCTCTCAGCACAACAGCAAACCCAAGCTTCTTGCTGAAAAAAACATGAGAGGGCCCTTGTTCCTTGTTTCTTTTTTTCCCCCCAAATTTTATTACACCACTTTTAGACATACAATTGCAAGATGCTCATGTAGAGTTTTGGTTCTACAGTGTTCCAACACCCATCCCTCCACCCAAACCCATCTCCCATTACCAATGTCCCCACCTCCCTCCCCCTCCCACACCTCAACTACTTGGCGGGTTCTGTATGTCTTTTCTCTCCTCTCTATTTGCCCTCCCACCTAACTTTCCTACACATTGTAGAATGCAGTACATTAAAGGACATAACTGTTTCCACTAGTTTGATGGACTGCATGGCCACACGCTGCAAGACTTAGGGGCCTCATGGTCAGCATCTGGACAGTGAAGGTGGCGGCTAGTGTGGTGGGCGCAGTCTCATCCGGCTGCTTCCGGGACCCCCAGAGGTGATGGGCCCACTCCCAAAACCCATCTGTCCTCCCAGGGTCCCCATAGTCAGCTGGGCCCGGGCGAGCTGGAGTTCCAGCTTCCCCAGCCATGTTTGAGACTGCATGCTATGACTGATCGCCCCAGGGCAGCTCCTGGGCAGGGCCACCAGGCTCGACAAAATGGAGGGGGAAAGGGCCAACCCCTGGCTCCATCTGACGAATTCCCAGTGATTCCCACGCCTGGGAGCTGCCTACCTGGGCTCGAACTCATTTTGCTCTGTTAATCTGGTCTCGAGGTAGCATCCCAGCATCTGGACAGCAATGGTGGTGGCTAGTGTGGTGGGAGAGTCTCATCCGGCTGCTTCCGGGACCCCCCAGAAGTGATGGGCCCACTCCCAAAACCCATCTGTCCTCCTGGGAGCCCCATGGTCAGCTGTGCCTGGGGAGAGCCGAATTCCAGCTTCCCCAGCCGTGTTTTAGACTGCATGCTATGACTGGTCGCCCCAGGGCAGCTCCTGGGTGGGGCCATCAGGCTCAACAAAATGGAGGGGGGCCTTGTTCTTTGTTTCTTTTTCTTTTCTTTTTTTCCCCTTCTTTTGGGGTCACACTGGTCAATGAATAGGGGTTATTCCTGGCTCTGCACTCAGGAATTACTCCTGGCGGTGCTCTGGGGACCATATGGGATGCCGGGATCGAACCTGGGTCAACTATGTCCAAGGCAAATGCCCTTCCCACTGAACTATCACTTTGGCCCTCTCAGCCCTTTGTTTCTACATAGAGCTGGTACTATGAAGAAATGGCTAGTCTTTAATAATGGGGAATAGTTTGAGGATATCTTTTTTCTTTTCCATTTTGCTTTATGTGTCACACCTGGAACTGTTGTTCAGGGGTTACTCCTGGCTCTGCACTCAGGAATTACTCCTGACAGTGCTCAGGTACCACATGGGATACCCTGGATTGAACCCAGGTTGGCCACATGCAAGGCAAACACCCTACCTGCTGTACTATAACTCTGGCCCCAGTTTGAGAATATCTGAGGAGCAGGAGCCCAGGAAAGAAGGGGAGGCGCTATAGTCAGAAACCAGACTGGGAGAAGCAAGGTGTTATCTACCAAGCACCTTTTGGGGAGGTGGATTTAGGGCCTGTTTTGGGGCTTCTCCGTGACTCTGTGCATAGGGTCACGCCAGAGGGACCATGTGACACCAAAGATTATACCTGTGATGACCGCGATATAGGACAAGTGCCTTAACCTCAGCACTGTTTCTCTGGGCTGTATTAATGTGTATCTTGTGAGCATCCACGCTTTCACACCTCCCACCAGTGTACTGATACCTAGCAGCTCTTGAAACAAAAACGACATAGGCAAATTGGAAATACTAGACAGGTGCTTTAACCAGCTAAGCTACGACGCCCAAATTGGAAATAAAGAGGTGAAAAAGGACGCTGCGTAGGATAGTGCTTTTAGTACCAGGCAAACATATGGCAAAATAATCCAGAACAAAGAGGAAGCTATGCTTTGCATGCTGATGCTATGGTTGACCAAGGAGAGCTAATTGTTACAAATGGATGCCTTTTGAGATACAGAAAACACTTGATCACTTGATCACTTGAATCCCGTTATTCATCGATTTGCTTGAGCGGGCACCAGTAACATTTCCATTGGACCCTACAGAAAACACAACTTTAGAATTAAGATGGGAGGGAGATAAGTCAAGAGTGATACCTGGAGGGCGGCAATACCAAGGGACTGGAGCACAAGGTTGGCATGTGGAGCGGGGCCTATCCCCACCACTACATGGTTCACTGAGCTATCATCACCAAGGACCTCTGGCTATGACCCCGGCACCACTCAAACAAAAAGAATCACTGTATCACTGTCTTCCCGTTCATCATCGATTTGCTTAAGCGGGCACCAGTAACATCTCCATATGTCCTGTCTCATGCAAGTAGAGCCCAAGGGCACCTGCTTGTTCCAGGAAAATAAAGAGCCTCAAACCATTCCATCAGGTCATGGGAATGAGGTCATAATTGTTACTGGGATTTGGCATATCAAATACGACACAGGTAGCTTGCCAGGCTCTGCCATGGGGTAGCATACTCTAAACAAAAAGGAAATGGATGGAAACAAAAAGAATAATGCTTGGATATTTTTGTTTGTTTGGTTTTGGGTCCACATTGGTGATGCTTAGGGGCTCCTCCCAGCTCTTTGTCCAGAGGCTACTCATGTAGTACTTGGCAGACCATACAGTACTGGGCATCAGACTGGCATCTCTGTATGTAAAGCAAGCACTCCTGTCCTTTGAGCCATCTCTCGTCCTCTTGAGATTAGTTTGTTGGGGCCACCCCTGGCTGTGCTGCTGGCTTACTATTGACTCTGTGCTCAGGGATCACTCCTGGACAGTGCTGGGGGTACCATACGTGGTGCCAGGATCAAAACTGGGTAGCCCTGTGCAAGATAAGAGCCTTACCCACTGGACTATCTCTTCAGCCCTTTCCTTTTTTTTTTTAAACACACAACAGTGAGTAAGGATGAATTAATAAAGTAAAGAAGAACTAACTAGACAACATTCCTACTTAATGAGATCAGCATGCATACTTATAACTATGTGTGAGAAACAGCTCCCTTAGCTCAGCTGACCATGAGGTGCCTAGGAGGGAGGACGGGTTCTGATCCTGGCCCACCACCCCACTAGGGCCTTGGAAGCAGCCAGAGGAAACTTGCTCACCATAATCGCAGCCATTTTCAATGTCCAGATTCCACAGCTCATCAGAGCCCCACCCAAGAGAGAAGCCTATTTCAAGCCTGGCTCACCAGAGCCCCACACAACAGAGCAGCCGATTTCAAATCCAGGTAGGTGGTTCTCAGCTACGAAAGTCACCGGGATTTTTTTTTTTTTTTTGCTTTTTTGGGTCACACCCGGCGACACTCAGGGGTTACTCCTGGCTCTGCACTCAGGAATTACTCCTGGCGGTGCTCTGGGGACCATATGGGATGCCGGGATCGAACCCAGGCTGGTGCAGGCCGATCGCGTGCAAAGCAAATGCCCTACCCGCTGGGCTATCACTTAAAGTCGGTCACCGGGATTTTGTGTTGATGGAGCTGGGATCGCCCTTCCCCGCCTCTGTCTATCCTGACTGGGAAGCCTGGTGGACCCGCCACGAACTGCCTCTCCGGGCTGTTGGTCATGATGCAGAGACTCAGACACACAGGGGAGAGCTGCCATCCAGCTCTCCCCTAGCTCAGCTGACCATGAGGTGCCCAGGAGGGAGGATGGTTTCTGGTCCCAGCCTACTACCCCAGTAGGGTCTCGGAAGCAGCCAGAGGAAACTTGCTGACCATCATCACAGCCATTTTCAACGCCTGGACTCCACAGCTCATCAGAGCCCCACCCAAGAGAGAAGCCCATGAACTGCCTCCGGGCTGTCGGCCATGGTGCAGACTCAGATACAACAAGCAGAACTGCCATCTGGCTGTCCCCAGTGCGCGCAAACTACTGGAAAAAAAAAACACATTCTAGAAACTCAGAAAATAAATACAAGAACAGAATTTGGCTAGATTCTCCCATAATCTACAATAGGGAAGAAAATGGATTCATCGATAACATACAGTCAGTGCCAGCTGAGGGAGCAGGCATGGGGATTGCGGTGGGTGGGAAATGAGGGTCTTTGGTGGTGGGAACACATTGGTGGTGGAAGTGGTGTTGAAGTATGAAGCTTTCTATCACTAGTTTTTTTTTTAAATTTTGCTTTTTTTTTTTTTGCTTTGCGTCACACCCAGCGATGCTCAGGGGTTACTCCTGGATTTTCACTCAGGAATTACTCCTGGCAGTGCTCAGGAGACCATATGGGATGCCAGGGATTGAATCCAGGTCAGCCACATGCAAGGCAAACTCCCTACCTGCTGTGCTGTCTCTCTGGCCTCTTTATCACCAGTATTATGAAAACCTTTTTACCTTTTTTTTTCTTTTTTTGGGTCCTACCTGGCTATGCTCAGGGGTTACTCCTGGCTTTTTATTCAGGAATTACTCCTGGGTGCACGGGACCATATGGGATGCCGGGATTGAACCATGGTCTGCCACGTGCAAGGCAAACGCCCCCCCCCCACTGTGCTATCACTCTGGCCTTGACACAAATAAGGTTTAAGAAGGGTCTTAAAACGCTTCTTATGACAGAGTCTGCCATTCACCCTATTGGATTCATTATCTGGTGTCTGGCCACCCAGAGGAGTAACTACATTTCCCAGCTTCCCCTGCAAGTGGATCCTGGCCAGTAGGTTGTGAGGTTGATGCAGAAAACTTCTTTCCTTTTTTTTCTTTTTCACTTTTTTTCCTCACTGTCACTGGCACTGACACTCGGGTCTTCCCCCGGGGCCCCTTTTTACCGCCGTTGTTCATCGATATGCTTGAGCAGGCACCAGTATCACTGTATCACTGTCTTCCATTTCATCATCGATTTGGCTCGAGCGGGCACCAGTAACATCTCCATATGACTTGTCTCATGCAAGTAGAGCCCAAGGGCACCTGCTTGCTCCAGGAACATAAAGAGACTCAAAACCATTCCATCAGGTCATGGGAATGAGATCTATAATTATTACTGGTATTTGGCATATCAAATATGACACGGGTAGCTTGCCAGGCTCTGCCTGCGGGTAGCATACTCTTGTAGTCATCTAAAAAATCCAGCATTTATTGATGAACCGCAGCACAAGCGGCCGCGTGAGCCGGGCTGTGACAGGCTGGTCTGATGGGTGGAGTTCTGACGAGGGGGAAGTCCAGATGTGGAAAATGGAGGCCCCTCATGGAGTGGGGGGGTCTTCTGGCTTGTTGTGAGGCTCTGCTGGGGTGGCGGGCCAGGGCTAGAACCTGCCTTCCCTCCCGGGCGCCTCATGAGCAGCTGGGCATCAGGCACCAGTAACATCTCCATAGTCCTGTCACATAGTGTAGCCCAAGGGCATCTGCTTGTTCCAGGGACAGGAAGAGCCTCAAACCATTCCTTCAGGTCATGGGAATGAGGTCCATAATTCACTTTTCCCTACTTTATTTATTTATTTATTTATTTATTTATTTAGCCTTTTTTGGGTCATACCCGGCAATGCTCAGGGGCTACTCCTGGCCCTGCACTCAGGAATTACTCCTGGCGGTGCTCGGGGACCATATGGGATGCCGGGATTGAACCCGGGCCAGCAGAGATCGGCCGCGTGCAAGGCAAATGCCCTACCCGCTGGGCTATCGCTCTGGCCCCCCCCTCCCTACTTTATTTAAACATGGTGGTTTACACAGTTGTTCATGACGATTTGTTACAGGCATTTAATATCCCAACACCAACCCCACCTCCACTGTCACCTGCCCTCCACCACCGTCTCCATTTTCCCAACCACCCCTCAAGTCTTCCCTTGAGGGGCCCGCAGTAATTTGTTTTATATGCTTATTACCACTAAATGGCTAATGGCATGATCAAAATATATACATATATATATATATATAATTTTTTTTTTTTTTTTTTGGGTCACACCCGCGATGCTCAGAGGTTATTCCTGGCTCTGCACTCAGGAATCACTCCTGGCGGTGCTGGGGGGGGACTATATGGGATGCCGAGGATCGAACCCAGGCCAGCACAGGCCGGCCACGTGCAAGGCAAACGCCCTACCCGCTGGGCTATCGCTCCCGCCCCAAAAAAATATTTTAGTAAAAGAAAATTTGTGGGGCTTGATTGATAGTACAGCAGGTAGGGAATTTGCCTTGCATGCAGCCACCCAGGTTCGATCCCCGGCTACCCATACTCCACCAGGAGTAATTCCTCAGTGCAGAGACAGGAGTAACCCCTGTGCATTGCTGCGTGTGACCCAAAAAGCAGAAAAATAAAATTGTTAAAATTATTGTATCTCATCATGGGTACATTAAGTCCTTGTCTGATGGTTTAGTAAACTGTTGTGTTAATGTTTCTGTTACTTGAGATTAGTTGGTTTATATTTTACAGTCCCATGCAGTCTGGTGTGTTCCGACCGGCATGTCCATATTAAAGCATTTGGAGATGTTGCTGCAGAAAATCCAGAATATTTAACTGGTCAGTCTGGCCGGAGGCAATGCTGGCAGCTGCTGGGGTGTGAATACGGCTGCTGGGCGTTAGTAGGGCGGGAACTTGACCCACCCCCATCCCGAGATCACCCCAGAGGTCTCAGCTGGGACTGGGTACCTGAGAAATTCTTGCGACTAGTTAATCTCTTTCAAGTTTTATTTTCTTTTTGGGTCACACCTGGCGATGCTCAGGGGTTACTCCTGACTCTTCGCTCAGGAATTACTCCTGGCGTTGCTCGGGGACCATATGGGATGCCGGGGATCGATCCCGGTCGGCCACGCGTAAGGCAAACGCCCTACCCACTGGACTATCTCTCTGGCTCCTCTTTCAATGAATCTTTGGAACAGGCTGGCAGATGAGATTAAATGGTGTGGCAGGGGCTCCTGGAAGTACAGGGAGGTGGGGAAGTTGCCCATCCAGACAGGGGAGGTTCAGTGACTTCAGTGTTTCAATATAGGTAACTTCTGAGGTTCTTCATCCTTTGTGGTGAACATGGCTGTGCAGCAAGCGGGTAAGAGAACATGCAGAGCTTCAGTTTAGCAATGCCCACAGAACCTTTGCTAGAACCGGCCATTGCGGAGGAGAGAAATAAATGCCTGTCTCTTTAAATCACTCTATTCTGTGTCTGTTAGGGGCTGAACCTAAAACATAAGTAATACAAAACCAAAGAGACAGAATTGTCTATAAGTTTAGACTGTAGGAGAATTTGTGTAGTAAATCCAAGCAAGTAAATAAAGCACAGAACCAATAAAAGCTTATCAAGTTTTGGGGGTGCAAAATCAATATTAATAGCACCTTCCACTCTAGAAATAACTCGTTATAAGATATGAAAGGGTAGAAGATAGCAATTAAAGGAGAAAAACTCTCCTAAATTCTATAGACCTATAAATTTTTTAGGAATTAGCATAATGAAAGGTCTCAGGTCTTTTATGAAAAAAAAATCAGGAGCTCTACTAAAGGATAGAAAATAAGATATAAATAATGTGCTTTGGGGGCATGGAAGTCCCGTAAAACTGTTGGTTTCATATAACCTATAAGTTCAGTGTAAAAATCCAGCTGTAATTCTGAAGGGTTTTATTTTTTGATGGGGGAGACTTAATAAACCGATTCTACAAATTAGATGAATAACAAACATTTCATAAGATATTTGGTGAGGGCAAGAAAGAAAGATCTAAGACCCAGATATTTACATAGATTCTAGAACCAGACTTCAAGACAAGTCCAAATGGAACAGAAAGGCACCAGAGATAGGTTAGGTTAATACTTTAAAAAAATTAGAAAAAAATAGGTTAGATATATGAGAGCTTGGTCTCTTGTAGAATAAGGAAAAGATAGATTATTTGGTAAATTATCTTGAGCAAATTGGGTTACAACATGGAGAAAATCAGAGTTGTATACTCATCTCATACCATACGGAATTAGTTCATTTTTCATGAACATAGTTTTCTTCAGATTCAGCTGTAGACCTATCTTTCCACATTCTCGGTTGAAGTGAGCCAGCATTTGTGCCGCTTGGCTAATGTTTGGTGTTATTAGAACGATGTTATCAGCGAAGCGGAGGTGGTGTAGTTGCCGACCATCTATCTTCACTCCCATTCCTTCCCATTCTAATTGTCTCATGATGTTCTCGAGGGTGGCACTGAAGAGTTTTGGTGAAATGGTATCACCCTGTCGAACCCCTCTTTTGACATCAATGATCACTTCCTTGTAGAATGGTGAGATCCTGGTGGTGAATCCGTCCATACAGCTCACGAAGGATCTTGATGTATTGGGTTTGAACACCTTGTTTGGCTAGGGCTTCGATGACCGTTTCAGTCTCCACAGAATTAAAGGCTTTCTTTAAATCAATGAATGTGAGACAGAGCGGCATCTTGTACTCCCTACAAACCTCAATGAGCTTGGTTACTGTGTGGATATGGTTGATTGTGCTGAATCCTTTCCGGAAGCCAGCTTGCTCGCATGGTTGTCCTTCATCTAGTGTTCTGCTAATCCTGTTCAGGATGACTCGTGTAAACAGCTTGTAGATGACGGACAACAGGCAGATGGGGCGATAGTTGCCGATGTCGTGAATGTCTCCCTTCTTGAACAGTAGAACTGTCCTGCTGGTTTTCCATTGGGAGGGTACCTTGCATTTGGACAGGTAGCGTGTGAAGAGCCGAGCTAGTGTATTGATGAGTACCGACGGCAGATTCTTCAGGTGTTCGGGTTTGACTTTGTCTGGGCCTGGTGCTGTTCCCTTCTTTACCGACGAGATGGCATGTCGGATTTCAGAAGGGAGAACGTTGGGAATGACATATCCATCCTGTGGAATTTGGTATGTGGGCAGGTGGACGTGGCTATCAAAGAGATCTGAGTAGAAGTCATGGATAATCTTCTCCATTGCCTTTCTGGAAGATGTGATAGATCCATCAGGGCGTCGGAGGCAGTCATCTTGGTCTTATAGTTGGTGAGGGACAGGCGGGCAGTGCAAATGCTTTTCCCGGCTTCTGCTGCATCTTCCAGTATTTCTGCTCTTCTGTCTTTGAGGTCTTCTTTTATTGCTTCTCTGCACCGCTTTGCAATCTTGGACATTAGCATTTGGTCGCCTGAGGCTCGCGCCTTGCCACGTTGGTGAAGGAGCTCGAGAGTTTCTGAAGACAGGCGTCCTTTTGTGTCTTTCTCTCTCTCGGCATTCTTCACACAATTATGGAGGTGCTGAACCAGTTGGTTGTATTCTTCATCGATGTTGTCAATGATGGTATCTTCCCATGTTGCTGCAATGGTGCCTGGAGAAGCCTCCAAAAAGTAAAAAAGAAAAAAAAAGAGGGTCAGGGAGAGGGGTCGGAGAAGCAACTTTACATGTGAGAGCTCCAGTTCCATCCCCAGCACCTCGTGGGCCCCTGGACAAGTATGACCCTTGAGCACCAAGTGGGGAGGAGCACCCCCCATGCCAGCACAGTCTGATGTGGCCCAAATCCACCGCCTTCCCAATTAAAATAAGTAAAAAGGAGATGCTTAAATCCAGAGCCACAGGGAACATAAAGGAAGAATCTACAGACTGGTGTGTGTGGGCCTGGAATGGCAGCAGCTTGCATAGTGGGACCATTCACTGAGGTTGGAGGTGAAGGGGCAATGAACCCTGCGACCTCACCTAGCTGGGGTCCCTCAAGAGAAGGGCAGTCCCCAGTGGCTGTGAAGGAGGGCAACGAGACCAGAGGGATGGGCTGGGTGCCTTCAATTCACAGCAGGTGGCCAACACCACTGCATGTGGAGACAATGACCCATGCCTGGATCAAGCGCACGACAGTCTGTTTATCACCAAAGGAGGATGTTTTCTAACTCCTATCAGGGCGATTTACATAGGTTTGTAGGAATGAGGGGATTCCCTTCCCACCTCCCAATCAGACCACTTCCCAATTTTTTTTCAATTATCTGATAAAACTGCCCCTCGAGGTGTTTCAGGTGTGGCTGTGGTGCCCAGCTGCATCGGCAGATGGCAGATAGGGAGACTGGCTTGTCTACACCCAGGGCTCTGCCCCATGGGCCTTGGATGGTTGATGGTCTGACATAGTAAAAGACTGGGTCCCCTGGGAAGAACCCAGAGCCATGGCAGATCCCGGCAAGCTACCCGTGGTGTATTCAATATGCCAAAAACAGTAACAATGGGCCTCATTCCCAATGAATGGAGACATTACTGGCACCTGTTGGAGCAAATTGATGAAAACGGGAAGACAAGTGATACAAATGATCTGATAAAAATCACCTCCTGCTTTAAAGAATCTTTCTTCAGACCTTCTGCATTTGAATGATTATTGGTTGAAGTTAGCAGTGGAGGTTGTTGGGTGGGACTGATGAAATGAGTATATCTGGTCACCCAGTTTCATGACTGTGACCGCTCCATGCTTTAACCAGCTGGAGACCTGATAGAAACCCCGGGCTGAAAACAAGCCACGTCACTGCCTTCTTAAATGGGCTTGTTTATCACATGGAAATTTCAGGGAGTTGTAGCTTAAACTGTTAACTGTTGTTACTATAAATTTCAGTTTATTGCCACCCATAGATTTAGCATCTAGATTTATTTTCTAGAACTAATGAATACAACAAACTCAAGTTACAGAGCTACCAGAAAAATTTTCACTGAAAGCACTTTGAACAATTATGACATAATCAGAGCCTTTGATAAGATTTATTTCTCAGACCCTTAGTCCTGGATTGTTTTTCAGTGGATACAAAGAGCTAAATCAAGAAAGAGGTGGGCTGGAGGGATAATAAGGCGTTTACCTTGCATGCAGCTGACACATATTTGATCCCTGGCACCCGAAACCCTGCCAGGAGTGGCCCCTGAACACAGAGCCAGGTGTAAGCCCTGCTGGGTGACCCAAACTATCAACAACAGAAAAATGAAGAATGGAAACTTGGGACTAGATTAAGACCCCGCTATCCCTCTCACCGAGTAAGTATTCTCCAGGTCCTCTGCCCTAGCTTCTGTTGTTATTGTTGGAGGGAACACCCAGGAGTGCTCAGTGCTTGCTCCTGGCTCTCCGTGCAGGAATCACTGCTGGAGGTTCTTGGGGACCATGCATGGTGCTGGGATATAGCTGGGTGGACTGTATACAACACACGCCCTACCTGTTGCACGAGGGCTTTGTAGATCACTGAGGCAGATCCACAGTCAAAGGCAGGAAAAGAAAGTCTTCCTGCATCTCTTTGAGTTCTGAAGAAAACTTTGCCGAGGTCAGTTCTTCCCTCATTGCTCGTTGCCTCACTGCCCGTTGGCTGCAATGACCCTGCTAGTCATCTGGGCGAAGGGAGGAGGTTACTGTCATGGTTAGAGCAATGTTTCTCAACTGGGGCCCTAGACCCCTATGTGCACCCAGGATAGTCTAGAGACATCAGCAGAGAATCATGTGATGCTAGTGAAGGTATGGTGTGAGGCAAGGGGGCACAGGAAGGAAGAAGGTCTGAGCAGGGCCATGGTGGAAAGAAAGCTGAGAAACCCTGGATGTCTCTTGGGCTCCCTTCAGACGCCATGATTAGTGGCTGACGCATCCCAGCCACTCATTCTCGCCCCTTTCCAAAATGCTGAGTCATTCTTTTAAGTCCAGAAAATGTCCTAGAAATACAAGTTAAGTTCCTTCCCCTTGGTCTTTCTATATAAGCCTTGTGGTCCGCCTGTTATTTGGCCCTCTGGTCTGCTCTGTTATTCCCACTTCATGTTTTCCATCCATTGTCTTTTTTGTTTTCCCCTAAGGTAACATTTTATTTCCCTGCCCCCCTCTGCCACATCCAATGGTGCTCAGGCCACTCCCAGCTCTATGTTTTGGGCTTTCTTCTGTCAGTGTTGGGGGTGAGACAGGATCACACCTGGGTCTCCTGTATGCAAATGTGTGCTCAGCCTGTTGAACTGTTTCTCTGGCTCCTGGCTGCTAAAATTTTAATATTCAACAGCTCTCTGTTTTTTTTTTCTTTTCCATTGTTCATTTTTATAGCATACTATTATTATTTCATGGAGATAAAATATACTATTGCTCTGAGGATATTAAATATGCTTTTAAATCTTTTTTTCCACTTGGAATGTCTCTTTCTTCCAAATTGCTTTTCACTGTTTTTGGTGTCTTTAATATTAAGGGATTTCCTCAAATGCTAGAACATTATTTTTTAAGATCAAAACACTTAAACTGAAAAGACAGCTGAGCAACAACAAACGAGAAAAAGGGCCAGATATAAAGTACATGAAGTTTGGAATTTACCTTGCACATAGCCACTTTGGTGAACCCTGGTTCAATCTCTGGCAGTGCATAAGGTTCCCTGAGGACTCCCAGAGGTCACTCCTGAGCACAGAGCTAGGATTAGACACACACACACACACACACACACACACACACACACACACACAAAACAGAAGAACTAAAAAAATAAGAAAAAAAGACCGAAGCACTGAATGTTCTGTGTGGTGTTGGTTTATTGAATATGTGTTGTTTACTCTGCTTTTTTTTCTGTGCCATACCTCGTGTCATTCAGGGACTACTCCTGGTTCTGTTCTATTTAGGCCTAAACAGGACCACGACGGAAAGAAGGCTGAGAAACCCTGGGCAGACCGTGTCTCTCTGCTGCCTTCAGCCATGATCCCATGGCTGACATGTCTCTTCCAAGTCACTGTTACTTGATAATTTGTTATTTTTTAATGACTCAGGGGCCGGAGAATCAGTTCAACATGCTTAGCACGTTGAAAAGCACGGGTGTCCTTTTATGTCTATTCTCTTGACATGACCAAAAAGGGAAAACGTAACTCTTTGGGGTTTAGAAGCTTCATCTGCCTGGGTTCTGAGTGTTCCCGCATTACCACGTGAAGTCCTATTTCATCTGATTTTCATCGTTTCATCCTGTCCTTCACCCAGCTGGTGCTTTGGCCTGTTGACTGACCAGGGAACTCATCAGCTTTTCCTGCTGGGATGGAGAGGCCCAGCTGCTGCAAAAAGCAACAAGCTGAGCTCAGCCTCTGTGGGATACAGAAACTCATTTCCAATGCACTTGTTTTTCAGAAGCACTCTTGGATTTACTGAAAAATGAAGAAGACTATTCCCAGAGGCCCTGCCCTCAGTTCCCTCCTGTCTTACATGGGTGTGACGTATTTGTCACAGTTAATGAACTAATGCTTCACTGTTATTAAGTCAAGCTTATTATTTAGATTTTTCCAGCTTCCTTCTAATATCCTTTCTGACATTCTGGGATCCCATTCAAGAATCCACATTACATTAAGATATCATGTCTCCTTAGGCGCCTGTTGGCTAGAGAAGTTTCCAGGCTTTCCTGTCTTTGATAACCTTGAGTTTTCTGAAGAAAACGGTCAGGGTTTTGCAGGCTGTGCCAACACCGTCTGTGTCTGATTCTCCTGACACCCCGAGGCAGATACACTTGGCTGGCTTGCTGGTATATATCATCTCCCCAAATACGTGAAGTAATTAATGTTGGGTTAAGCTGATAAATTGTGGGTTGATTCGTTATGCAGCAACAGACAATTAATATGAGGCAAATCTCAAATGAGTCACAAACAGACTTTTGAATAGGTTAAATACCACTGTAGGTTCTGTCACAGGCATTGGTGGGTTAAGAGGAAGATTTCATTCCTTTCATAAACTAAGACTTTTGTTTCTGAGTAATTTTCAGGCTTACAGAAAAATTGCAGAGACACGAGAGAGGGCTCCCACATCCCTCTCACCCACTGAGAAAAGGGCAATAGTACGTCACCATTAACCAATCCCTGAGCTGCATTTTTTTTAATACAGGGGAGAATGTGAACACAGTCCCCCACTACCACAAATTATGCAGTCAACTTTCCCACATTTGGGGGAAATCATAGGGGTCAAACACATCCGGAGTGCAATGGATAAGTCTTTTTACACCCTGGAAAAACCACCTTCGTGATCATGGTATCTCCCTTGCCAGGTAAGTATCTGGCCTGAATTTTGATTCTCCATTTTTCCGGTGATATCCTTGTTCTGCTCCAGAACAAGGAGTCTAAGTCTAAGGGGTCCCATCTTCTTAGTTAGACTCCTCCAGTCTAAGGAGTCCCATCTCCTTAGTTACTATATCTCTTTGTTCTCCTGGTGTATTTTTTCAGTCTTCCCTTATTGGCAGTGCTTGGATGTTATTCAGGGGATCATGCGGTTCCAGGAATTGAACCCAGAGCTCTCTAGCTTGTGAAGCATTCACTCCTGCCCCTCTGAGCTCTCCTCCCAGCCTGTATTGTGTTCTTTGATTGTGACTCGTAGGAAATTGAGTCAGGGAGTCTAAGATTTATAGTTACAGCTCACATCCTGTATGAAGATGGGGTTTATCTCTGTGCAATTCCCTCAACAATCTGTAAAATTCATAAACGTGGGGACTATGTTTGCTTTTGCAAAGCTAGTGTAATACCTGGCACATAATAGTTGCTTCATAAATAAAGGTTCAGTGACTGACTGTACAGTTAATGACCCATAAGTGTCTTTAATGGATGAAGGAGTCTTCGTGAGAGAATCCATGAATTCAGGAGTGAATTAGTATTCCTCAGAGGATGATGAATTGTGTCTTACTTACGGTAAATCCTAAACAAATGGTGACTATTAACCAGACTGCCAAGTCCTTTATCCAGGCTAGCTGAATAAATATGTATCCAACACAGTCACAGAGAATGAGAACTGCAAAATTCTGAGTGACAGTGCTCTGCCTTCTTTAGCTGGGGCACCCTTGTTTTGTGTCTAGGAATTAATCCTTTCATTAGAGCAAAGGCACCTGGAGGAGAGAAAGCTTCGACAAGAGCATCTTAGCTGTTCAACTAGAAATGGCAGAGGGAAGAAGTACTGGACATCAGTGTGTAGAGGGGAGGAGGGAACAATCAAAGCAGGGACCTTCATTTGATTTTTGGGCCACACCTCACAGTGCAAGGATCAGGTGGAAATGTCATTTCCGGTTGGAAGTGCAAAGCATACTGGATCCTATAGTTTGTTGCTCGTGTGTACCGGACTCTCTTTTAGATTTCTGATCTCTTTTTTATTTCTTTGGGGGAGGGGCACACCCATGGTGCTTAGGGCTTACTCTTTTGCTCTGTGCTCAGGTATCATTCCTGACAGGCTCGGGGCCATAGTGGGTGCTGGGGATCGAAGGCAAATGCCCTACCGGCTGTACCATCATTCCAGCCCTGAAATCCCTCATCATGAGTTAGCAGCAAAAGAAAATACAAATTGCCAAGACTTGAGTTTCAGAGATTGAAAACTTCAGTTCTCAAAAATTTATTTTAATTAAACACAACTGCATTTGAATTCAACGCAAAGCTTTGGTGCATCTCTTAACATTTGAATTGAAAATGTTCACTCTAGACAATTCACATTACTGTTGGCATTTTTGTTAAAATGCTAAGTGCAAATAGTAAATAGGCCAGCTGCAGGCCGACTAAAGGAATTATCTCTAGGCACCACAGAAGAGGTCCCCAGCTGTGGGAGGCAGGACCCCGATCGGGCTTTTGAATGATGTATGGGTGGGAGTCCTCTGGGAACTTCCATCTTAATGGAATTTGGAAATGGGAAGTTGAGTTGGTGACATCTCTGGCTGACAATAATAATACACTTCAGAGCTGGTTCAACTGACATCATTATGAAAGATTTTTTGTGGTGCTTTATATATAATTTAGACATAATAATAAATTAGGCTTAGGTTTTTGGCTCCTTTCCCAGGTAAAGGTCCTTGAATATTTATTTTATAGAAGACTCTGAAAGAATTTAGTTTTAGTGTTGTGTATTTAATCTAAATGCAAAAAGTAACAATACATTTTTTTTCTTCTTTGGTATGTTTTATAGGGAAAAAGTAAAACCATATTTCAGAGTAAAATATGGAAAAAGTTGTTAGGGTAAAATTTCAGGATGAGGACACCATAATACATTTTTCTAGGAGCAACATTGCCCAGTAAACCAGGACTATATGTTTATTTCCTTTTAATTGATTTTCCATAGTTTCCACTAAGTTACACCAAAAAAAAAAAATTGGGTTTTAAATATGTCTGTTTTTTAATCTACAACTTACTATGGGAAGAAATTACTTGTGTCCATAGCATTCGTATTTTTAAATTATTTTCTTTTATGAAATTTTCATGGCTTTCCCTCCAGATTGCTGTTCTGTAGAAGAGTCCTCACTTACAGCATTGTTTGTAGACACCTTCCTTGCCCGGAGACCTGATGAGTAGCTCAGTGGCTGACACTGGGAGGTTTATTTATTTATTTATTTATTTATTAAAATTAAACTTAATTTAAGCACCGTGATTTACAGACTACAATCTCTTTTACAATACAGTTGTTATAAGCTTTCATCATTCAACCCCGATCCCACCACCAGTGTGCTCCTACAGCCACCAAAGACCCTCATTACTCACCCACCCCCTCCCCATGCCTGTTCTCTTAGCTGGCATTGATTATATTGACTACTACAGCACATATAGGGTAATGGCATTGATACAGTCATCACCTTTTTTCTGGTTGTTACATGTGAATTTGGCCTATCTGTGTTCTTGCATTCATTTACTGAATTTATAGAACGTAGTGGGTTTCTACTACTCAACCCCAAACCCACCAATTCTGCAACTATGGATAACACTTATTTCAAAATTTTGCAACCACTGTTTGAGCCTATCCCAAGCATAATCTATTTTATATTGCGTGCTGTATCTGATGTGCTAAATATGGTGGAGAACTACATTCTTAGAGGAAAGTCAATGAAGATTATTAAATCTCACAGTGGACCCAGAGGCCCATTTGAACCCACTGTAGAAGAAAGTAGTGATATGTTCTTATAGGATAGACACTGTGACGGCACATTTGTGGTTGCGTGCCCCATTCTTAAATCCATCAAATGTGGTGTGGTACATGGCACATCAGTACATTAGATTTTGAGATCTCACACGGCCACAGAGTGGCCGCGTGTCACAGGACAAACCAGACGCATCTCTGCACTGAAGAGCATTTCTGGGTCAGTTCATGGGCGTGATCACCAGGCGTTCTGGGGGGGGGGGGATTGTGGGGAGGCCCATCCCCAGCTCCAAGAAAGCCTGGAGAGTTGTAGTCACAGCCTCCCTGCGTACCTTTGTTTGAAATCGGCTTCTCTGGTGGGTGGGGCTCTAAAGAGCAGTGAAGTTGGACCTTGAAAATGGCTGTGATTGTGAATCATGGAGGTTTTCCTAGCTCCTGGGGCTTTAAACAGACCCGAAGACATTGAGAGATTTAATACAGCTTTGTTGAATGAAGATGTGGTCTTCATTGAATGTATTTTATAAGATATGGTCATGTAAGATGACTTAATTCTCTTCCCTTTCCTTCTCTCCCCTCCCATTCCCCCCCCTCACTCCCCTCCCATTCCCTCCTCTTCTGTCCCTTCCCCTCCCCTTCCCAAACTGTGCCCCTCCCTTCCCAAATTGTGCTCAAGTTTTACTCCTGGCTCTTGCTAAGAGCTTATTCCTGGCTTTTTACTCAGGGAACTATATGTGCTACTGAAGGTAGAACTTGGGTTAGCACCTGTACTATCTTTATGGCCCCAATGATAATTTTATTATGCTGCATGCTTTCTTTTGCTAGTAAAGGTACCTTTTTCTCTTTTTAAAATTTTTTTTTTTAAGTAAAGGTACTTTTTTTGACAGACATGGGGCAGAGCTGCTACTTGCTCTCCCTGTGCCCAGCCGCTCACAAGGAGCCCAGGAGATGATGGCTCTAGCCCTGGCCCGCCAGCCCAGCAGAGCCTTGCAACAAGCCAGACGGCCCCCACTCCATGAAGGCCTCCACTTCCACATCCGGATCTTCTCTCGTCAGAACTCCACCCAAGACCATCCTATCACAGTCCGGCTCATGGAAATCCACCCTGCTGCAGTCTTTTTTAATCCGGCCCAGGTATGCTGATCCAGAGACAGACATGGGGCAGAGCTGCTACTTGCTCTCCCTGTGCCCAGCCGCTCACAAGGAGCCCAGGAGAGATGGCGGGCTCTAGCCCTGGCCCGCCAGCCCAGCAGAGCCTTGCAACAAGCCAGACAACCCCCCACTCCATGAGGGCCTCCATTTTCCACATCCGACTTCTCTCTCGTCAGAAGTCCACCCAGCAGACCAGCCTATCACAGTCCGGCTCGCACTGCCGCTTAGCGGCGCGCTGTTCATCATTAAATGCTGGACTTATAGATGACCGCAAAAGTATGCTACCTGCACGGCAGAGCCTGGCAAGCTACCCTTGTTGTATTTGATATGCCAAATACCAGTAACAATTATAGACCTCATTCCGAATGGATTGTGGCTCTTTATGTTCCTGGAGCAAGCAGATGCCCTTGGGCTCTACTAGCATGAGACAGGACATATGGAGATGTTACTGTGGCCTGCTCGAGCAAATCGATGAACAACGGGAAGACAGTGACAGTGACAGTGAAAGGTACTTTTAAAAAAAAATTTTGGCTCACACCTAGCAGCGCTGGGGGCTATTTCTAGCTTTGTGCTCAGGAGTGACTCCTGGCAGTGCTCATGGGACTGCATGTGGTACCAGGGACTCAATCTGAGGTTTGCAGAAAGCAAGGCAAGTGCCTTAACTCTGGTACTATTTCTCCAGCTCCAGTAAAAACACTTTTAACTTGGTTCTGTCTTTAATAGTCTGGATCTGCCGTTCCCTTACTGCCTTTCTTTAGGGAAGGGAAGGGAATTAAGGCTTTTCTTGTTCTGAAGACGGCAGAGCCTCCCTCCACTCCTGCCTCTCTGATCCTAGACTCTACATGAGAAGGAAATTGACTTCTGATTGGTTAGGGAAGCAGAAGTCTGTTCTGTCTCTCTGTTAAAGCCATTGGAACAAAGAAACAGTCTATCTCTGTCTCTCTGTCTCTGTTAAAGCCATTGGTGTTTGGAGATATGGCGGACACTGCAGCTCACCCCAGCTTCTGCCCAGCTCCCCAGGGACTCTGGTCCGAGAAGAGATGTCCTCAGAGCAAGTCAGTGTAAGTCAGAATCTGAGCCAGTCTAGGATGACAGCCTCTAGGGTTTGGAGACACTTCCAGGAGAATGACAGCTTCTGGGGTTGGAGGTGGGCGCTCACAAGGCACAGGAGAGCCCACTGGGCAAGGCTTGCAAAGCCACTGGCTTAGTCTGGGCTTGCAGCGTGGAGAGCTGCTGATGTTTAGGGATGCTGTGCTGGAATTTGAACCACAGTCCTAGCCACAGCCACAGGCAAGACAAGTGCCTTTCTGTACTATCTCTCCAGCTTCAAGTTACATCTTGAAGCTGGAGATTAGTGAATCTGTCTCTGGAATCAAGTCCATATACTGTCAATGTCCTGTGATTTTTGGATCTGAGTCGTTTCATTAAACTTCCCCTAACAGGATGACTGGGCTGATTTTGGACACTTAAAAGGTGATTATTTTGGATGTACTTTTACCATATACTGATGCAATTTCCTCTTAAGTAGGAGTTTGCTGGTCTTACAGAGAGAGAGAGAGAGAGAGCTTGAATGGAAATTAAACTTATTAATGGAAATATCTGTGGTCACAATTACCTTCCTAACATAAATTCAAACCTAAATGATTTGAGAGTGCTATGATGTCATTTATCTCTTTGTACAGAGTAAAATGAAAGCTTAAACTATGAAGCTGGAAGCTTGTACTGTTCTTTGCCCCATTAGAGTCTAAAAGCTCCTTTGTCTTCCACATGAAATGAAAAATGACAATTACAGTGAAAAATATCAGATGTGCTCCCTTCCCCCCACCCAAGACCTAGCTTCTGCTTCCTTAGCACAGCCTAAAACTGCCTTCAATGGAAATGTGTTGTGTCCTCACAGATACTGATACAGCAGAAGCTAAGGAGGAAAGCACCAAGTCTCAGGTAACTAATCTCGCCCATGAAATAGATAGCCAATCAGAATGTAGAAGGGGGGATACCTGGGGCGGGATTTGGCAGCAAATAAAAGGCAACCTCAGGCTCCCCCCCCCTCTCTCTGTCTGTCTGTCTCTGTCTCTCTGTCTCTGTCTCTCTGTCTGTCTGTCTGTCTGTCTGTCTGTCTGTCTGTCTGTCTGTCTCTCCAGCTGCTCCCAACCAGCTCCTGCCCTCTCTCCTTGGATCCTGTAGGGTGGCATGCCCAGGTACAGGGCCCAGTAAGGACAGGTCACGGAAAGACAGGCAAGGGCAGATATAAGAATGGGGCCAGGCTCAGAGGCCCAGGTTACGGTAGGGCTTGGATGCCCAGGATAGCTCAGGTTCAGGCAGGGCAAAGATGCCCAAGTAATGGCAAGGTACTGAGCACAGGAGCCTCACCTCACCCACATATACAGGGTAGAGGCTGGAGACTAAGGAAAGCCAGGACAGGACAACAGGATCTCTGGGGTACAGTTGGGAGGCCCAGCGGCAGGCACTGAGAGAGCAGCACTGAGAGACAGGAACAGGACCAGGCCATCATTGTGGCATGTGAGCAGACTGCGTGGGATGGGACCAGGAATTCAGTCATGGGTAACAGTGAGGCTAGACATTTGGGGAAGGGACCTGGAATCCTCTATACATTAAACTAACTTTCAACCTTCTGAGTTGTGTATGTAATTCATTCATACAATCCTCAAGAACCCACTAGCACAGGAGAATCCACTTTCGTGTTAACAATACCAGCAGTGACTAGGGGTGCTCCTTGTTTGTGGCTTATCCCCTTGCTTGTCTGAAGAATGAGCTAAACATTGGGCCTCTAAGAACTTTGAATAAGTACGAGTCTAGAAGGATAAGAAAAATGTGAGTGGAATTTGCATAGCTTTTGACTTCACTCCTGAATTTTTGCTGAGACACAAACTCTCTCTCTCTTTTTTTTTTGCTTTTTTTGGGTCACCCCCGGCAATGCTCAAGGGTTACTCCTGGCTCTGCACTCAGGAATCACTCCTGGCAGTGCTCGGGTGACCATATGGAATGCCGGGATCGAACCCGGCCTGCACAGGCCGGCGCGCAAGGCAAAATGCCATGCCCGCTGGGCTATCGCTCCAGCCCCGACACAAACTCTCTGATAAAAGCCATGTTCTTTTTTTAAAAGAAGTATGATTTATTTAAACACACCTCACCTCTCCCCTCTCCACTTCTCCAGCCCTTACTTGGCAACTCTCAATTATGTAGCCTATGGCCAAGGGTTTGCCATCAATTGATGGCTTCTATTCCCTTGTCTTGTTTCGCTATCTACCAAAGATGAATGAGCTTGTCCAGCATTTTCCCTTCTCCCCTCTGTCTTACACCACTTAACATGATACCTTCCTGTTCCATCCAAGTGAGAGTCAACTGATTGATTCCACCTTTTCTTAGGGCTATATTCTATTGTATGGATATAACACAATGTCTTTATCCATTATTCATCTCTCTTGGATATTTGATTTACCTTGTTGTTGGGTAAACAGAAAATTATTTAACTTCTTTGAAATTATTTTCCTTACCTGGAAAGAGGGGAAACAGAACCTAGGCTTTGAGTTAGTCTCAAGACTGTTATAGCGAGGGGGCCATAACATGAAGCGGCTGGGGAGGCTGGAGCTCGGCTCACCCCGGGCCCAGCTGAAGAGGGGACCCCCAGGAGGGCAGACGGGTTTTGGGAGGGGCCCGTCGCCTCTGGGGGGGTCCCGGAAGCAGCCAGATGAGACTCGCCCATCACACTAGCCACCATTTTCGCTGTCCGGATGCTGGGAAACTGCCTCACGACCAGATCAACAGAGCAAAACCAGTTCGAGCCCAGTGCGCGGCCGCTATGCGCACGTGGTCCATTAAAATAGTGGAAACAGTAATGTCTTTTAATGCATTGAATTCCACGAAGAGCAGGAAAGTTTGGCAGGAGGGAGAGATAAAGAGAGAGAGAAATGACATACAGAACCCGCCAAGTAGTTGAGGTGTGGGAGGGGGAGGGAGGTGGGGACATTGGTGATGGGAGATGGGTTTGGGTGGAGGGATGGGTGTTGGAACACTGTAGAACCAAAACTCTACATGAGCATCTTTCATTGTATGTCTAAAATGGTGTAACAATATTTGGGGGGAAAATAATAAAATAAAATAAAATCGGAAAAAAAAAGACTGTTATAGCGAGGACTTGGTCTATTTCCTCTCGAAGTGCTGAATAAATATTAGCTACTATTATTTTGTACTCCTGAAAAGTTGTGTAAAGTTAATGGTTCATACATAAAATTTTATGATACCACAAAACCATTTATTTAAGAGGAATGCTTGACAAATCCCATTTATTTAAAATGAATGCTTGTTAAATACAGACAAAAAATGCAAATGATGGCTTCTAAGTGTACGTAGTGCAACCCACAATGTGTGGGAGAAGGAGGAGAGAGAGAGGGAGAGGAGAGGAGATAAAGAACCTGCCACTTAGGCAGGATGTGGAAGGGGGGAGGGAATTGGGGACATGGGTGGTGGCTGGGGGCACTGGTGGAGGGCGGGTGCTGGAACACTGTGTGACCGAAACCCCCAAGCGTGAACAGCATTGTAATTGTATATCTCACGGTGGTATAATAAAATGTTTAAAAAAAATAAAATGAATGCTTGGTGAATCCCATTGAAGCTTATAATTACTGTAAAATGAAATGTTTTATAAGATCTATGCTTTTTGATACCGATTTAGAGTGAGGTTGTTCTTAGAAGTATTTAAGTCTCTCACCTTTGTCTCCATCACCTTCAGCCCGGTTTCTGGCACACAGTAGGTCTTGTTTCTGGCACACAGTAGGTCTTTGCTATGAGTTTGGGACTCAGTATAGACCATTTGCTTCCATCCAGGAGTCCAGTGAAATTCTAGTGATGAATTATACAATTTCCACCTCGGACCAATCTTTTCACTACAGTCATTTATAAAGGTTTCCCTGATATTTCTAGTGAAACATGTTTTGATCTGCTTTCAATTTTTATTTTGTTGATTTTTTTGTTGTTATTACAATGTGTTTTATTTTATTTTATTATTATTTTTTAATTTTTTTGCTTTTGGGGTCACACCCGGCAATGCTCAGGGGTTTCTCCTGGCTCTGCACTCAGGAATTACTCCTGGTGGTGCTCGGGGACCATATGGGATGCCGGGATCGAACCCGGGCCGGCATGGTCGGGCGCGGTGCAAGGCAAACGCCCTACTCACTGGGCTATGGCTCCGGCCCCTACAATGTGTTTTAAAAATTAGGATTCGTGGACGTCTTACCCTAGAATCATTGAACTGAGAGTCCTTGTTAAAATGCAGATCCAGTCAGAATCTTGGAGAACCAAAATCAAAATTGTCATTTTGTCTATTTCTATGTTTGCTACAGTCTGAAGATTGCTCTCAGAACTTGTTTCTTGGGGTGGGATGGGTGCTCCCAAGTCATATTGAGCCGTCGGGGTCCCCAGGGATCCCCACACACTGGGCCAGCAGTTCAATGCAGGGACCAAAAGACATGTTGCTGCTCAGGTCCGGGATGTTGGGGATATCCAGGAACCCTAGAAATGCGAGGGACATCTAGGCCACGTTTTATGGCGCTCAGAGAACCTCAGGACTGTACCCAGGAAGCTCAGTGCTCAAAGGGATTGTGTGGAGTCAGCAATCAAACCCTGGCCCGGCACATCTGAACCTCTATTAATGCTATTGCTCCCATTCTTGGAGCCTTTGAGAGCTTTAACGTACTGTTAGGGTTGTACCATCTTTCAAATAAGTTAAAGCCCTATATTCTGGGGCTAGAGAGATAATATAGCAGGGAGGGCATTTGCCTTGCATGCACCTGAGCCAGGGTCTATCCCGGCATCCCATATGGTCCCCTGAGTACTGCCTGGTGTAACTCCTAAGTGCAGAGCCAGGTGTAACACTGACTGTCACCGGATGTGACCCAATAAGCCAAAAAAAAAAAAAAAAAAAGAAAGAAAGAAAGGAAAAATAGTCCTGTATACTAAGCACAGTTCTCAGAAGTTTAAAGATATTTTAAAAGTACAAAACAAGCACATTTCCAGTAGGATCACTTGATCACTTGACATCCCGTTACTCATCTGGAGGCATAATTGGACAGGCGTGCTCCCTCTCTGTTCCAATCCCCTGATTAGAACTTACACAGAGCTGTCTGTAGCCAGACCCCGGAGCAGGCGGCACTCCCACCTCCAACACATGCCGCATCTGCAGAAGAGCTCAGCCTCCTGCCTCTCCCCCGGGCCGCGCCGCATCTTGTCCGTCTCCTGGTGTCCTTTGGGTTCCTGGGATTCGGGAGTTACCTGCCCCGTGCTCTGTTTGCGATGGCCACGATGTGCCTCTTGTGCTGGGTGCGGGGCGGACGGTCTCGGTGGCGTCACTGCTGAGTTCACCTGTGTTCACTGGCCGGGGCCTCCCCCACCTCCGCTGATGTCTCCCTCCGTTTGCAGATGTGGAAACTGAGGGCCAGCGACGCACAAGTTCTCCCAGCAGAGCCTGGGTCCGAAGGCAGACAGTGCTGAGTCTCAGGTTTGTGTTCTCTGCTGGGCTGTTGGGCTTGGCTGGCTACTGTCATCTCTGTCCTGGTCCTCCGACAGACTGGCTGCCTCACTCAAAGGTGGGGCTGCCCGCTAAGGGGTTGTGACTGTCTCCCCTTGGGAAGGCGGCTTGAGCTTATTATTTAAAAATTTTTTTTTTTTTATTATACCACCGTGAGTTATACAATTATAAAGCTGTTCATGATTGTGTTTTAGCCATACAGTGTTCCAGCACCCACCCCCCCCCCCAATTGTTGCCCATTTCCCACCACCAATGTCCCCAGATTCCCTCCCCTGTACTCCCTGCCTACCCCTATAGCAGGTCTTTGCCTCTTCTCTCTCTCACTCTCGCTCTCTCCCTACTCTTCTTACACATTGTGGCTTGTGCTTATTTTAGGAGATGACCCGGGGTGTGGACAGCTCATAACGAACTGTCCCCTAAACAAAGGCCTTCCTGGAAGGAGTGTTTACTGGACCTGGAAAGAGGAGCTACGTCCAGGACTGCCCGAGAAGGGTTGGATAAGGAGTTGGAGCTGACAAGAGCTGGGGTTGGGCTCCGGAAAAAAGAGCAGATTTTTAGCTGGTCCAGCAGGCTGGAGTGAGGGGCCCGGCCTCACTCAGGCCGGGTCAGGATTCAGCTGGTGAGCAGGTCACATGACTTCTTGTCCGGGCTGCGGGATGGAAGCTAGTGGATTCGCTCAGTGGAGACCCACGGTGAGGCCCGGCAGAGACTGGGGTGTGTGGTGTGTGGTCTCTGGGAAGAGAGGGTTGGGGGGTGGGGGTGTTGGGCAGCCGCGAGGAGCAGTGCCGGTGCCTGGCCAGAGGAGCCTGAGGACTCGGCATCTCAGAACGTTCTTCATTGGAGAGAACATGGTGGAGCGGTTGCTCTGCTGACTGATGTGACGTGTGACCTTGTGTAGGCGTTTCTTTAAAGATGGCTCAGAAATGGAAACTGTTAACAGATTTGGCAGTTTTGCTCAATCAGCTGTCATCAGGACAGACAGCAGGCACGGATGTCAATGTAAGCTTTTCATTAATTTGACCTGGATTTATTTGCATTTTTATGGTGGAAAAATATATTTAGGATTAGCCAGCTGTAGTGTTTAGATGATCCCTGACAACATCCCAGGTGTCATGGTCAGGAGCGAGGCGAGCGTATGCCTTTTCCTCTCCGTCAGGCCTAATCAGGGTGTTGACCTTGGCCAGGTCAGTGTCTTAGAGCTTCTTCACTGCCTGTTTAATCTGGTGCTTGTTGGCCTTGACCAAGCCCACAATGAGCGCAGTGTGGAGAAGATCTTCTATCTTCTTCATGGCCGACTCAGTGATCAGAGGGAACGTGATGGCATAAAGGTCAAGCTGTGTCTCCTCTTTGTTTTTTTTTTTTTTTGGGTCACACCTGGCGATACTCAGGGGTTACTCCTGGCTCTGCACTCAGGAATTACTCCTGGCGGAGCTCGGGGGACCATATGGGATGCCGGGGGATCTAACCCGGCCGGCACAGGCCAACCGCATGGAAGGCAAATGCCCTACATGCTGGGCTATGGCTCCGGCCCCTGTGTCTCCCTCTTTGGGCTTCCCTTCTCAGTCGCAGTGTTTTGGGTCTTTGGAATGTGGGTGACGTGCAGATCTTTTTTTGTGGCTCTGGATGCCTCTCAGCCTTTCAGCACTGCCTTCAATGCTTTGGCTTCAACTTTTGGGAGGGGGCAGGAGCTTCTTTCTTGGCTTTCAGCGCCATCTTTGTAGAAAGGGTTTCCTCTGCATTTTTTTTTAAACCTGCAGGTTGTCTTAAAAAGTCATTTACTGGAGTGTAGGGAGTGCAACGGGAGAGCTGGAAGCTGCTCTGCCTGGTGTATCTGCGTTATTTAAAAATCATGGGGGCCGGAGCGATAGCTCAGCGGGTTTGCCTTTCATGCGGCCAGCCCATGCCAGCCCAGGTTCGATACCTGGCATCCCATATGGTCCCCCGAGCACCACCAGGAGTAATTCCTGAGTGCAGAGCCAGGAGTAACCCCCTGAGCATTGCCGGGTGTGACCCAAAAAAGCAAAAAAAAAAAAATCATTTAAACAAATAAAAAGAAAAAGTCAGCAGGTGTAGAAAGGTTGAAAACCATCGGCCTACCACTCCGTTATAACTGCTGGTCCATGGACCTATGGTTTGTAGGCACGTGTTGTTCCACAGGTGTGAAGGTGTTTGAAGACACTGATCTAAAACACCTGTTAGACAGGGTTAGCTGAGGACGCTCATGTGCTCATTAACATCCTTGCTCTCTTCCCATCTTGCTTGACACTAGTAAATACCAATGGGCTAGTTGGTCTTTCCTACCCATGGCAATGAAGAGGAGTAAATAACTACATGGATCTGATCTCTCTTCCTTAATTGTCAACCCCAAAGAGCCCTGATTCTCCAGTTTCCATGGAAACCAGCTGTTTTGGGGACAGTTCTGAAAGGAGATCTAGCAATCTCAGTTTTACTTGTGTGAAATTCTTGGGCTATTTATCCTCTAATGCTCAGATATATTTAGGAAGCAATTTATCTGTTGATTAGATGGAGAAGAAAGTGGGGGTGGGGAAGAGGAGTAGGTCTATGTAGAACTTGGGGAGCTTTGGACAATTCAGAATCTAAGAGAGGAGATTGATGGGAGTGTGGGAGGTTGCAGGAGACAGATAAATGTTGGCCATGGTGGAGAATCTTCTGTTAAGGAATAATCGCAATGTACATCACATCTTCAAATCCTAAAACCTATTCATTAGAAAACCCTCCAGAAACAGACAGGCAGGCTTTTGTTATTTTCCAATTTGGAGAACTGTCAGGATTCCAGGGGAGAACAAGGTTGAGTATTTGTACAAGAAAGACTTTGCTTTGGTCAGCTCTGCAGCTAAATCTTCACCTAGTGACTAATTGCCTATGAATCACAGAACCTGAAACTAATTAGAAATAGAAGGTTAGAAATCTTAGTAAATGGCTTTTCTTTTGTTGATGTTTGGGTTTTTGGGCCATGCCTGGCAATGCTCAGGGGTTAATCCTGGCTCTGCACTCAGGACTTAGTGCTAGTGGTGCTCAGGGACCATGTGGGGTGCCGGGGATCAAACCTGGTTGTCTGTGTGCAAGGCTAATGCTCTACCTGCTGTGCTACTGCTCTGGCCCCAGTAAATGGAAAGTTTGAAGGTCTTTAGAAAACTTTTGTTCCCCCTCCCCAGAGTAAATTTTGCTTGCATTTACCTCTTGCTATTTTGAGTGAATGTTTGAAGTAAATGTCTTAACAAACAGATTAGGATGAAGTCTCAAAAATACATTTCATGCTTTAGATTCTCTATAAGCACATATATTAATATATGCACAGGAGTTGTCTTGTGGGGTGGTCATGAAAATTTAAAAGCGATGGGGATAAAATGCTTAGGACAAAGCATGGCACAGCTGAACTATGTCACAGGTGTAAGCTCTTATAGAGATTCTGTGTATTTCAAATGATTTGCACTGAATTTCAGCAGGTGGGGTGGGTGGATGAATGAGTTGGATTTTAACCTTCTCTTCAATATTGAAACACTTGTGCACTAAAGAAATGTATTAGAATGATGTGTGTAATAAAAAAGTTAACCAAATAGATTCTTAAATCATATTTTCAGACTAAAAAATTTAAAGGAGTTGGGACTGGAGTGGCTAAGGCACTTGCCTTGCATGCAGCTAACCTGAGTTTGTTCCCCTGGCATCTCATATGGTTCCCTGAATCACCAGGAGTGATCCCTGAGTGCGGAGCCAGAAGTGAGCCCTATAGGGTGTGGCCCTCTCAAAAAAATCAAGGGAGCAATCACAAAGTATAGTTGACTACCTCTGGACCTGGAAAGAGGGACTTTGTTCTAACCCCTGTGCTTGGACAATTCTGCATAACTCTCTCTCTCTCTCTCTCTCTCTCTCTCTCTCTCTCTCACACACACACACACACACACACACCTGCAGTACTCTCTCAGGAACCATTTCCAACACAAGCACAGTAGGACTCAGGGCCTGAACATCTGGCTTGGTGACTGTTTTGGAAGAGCTCTCCCTGGTCTTGGCTTGTGTCCTTGAAGCAAAGGCAAGAGCTCCTGGACGCCATGGATGGGGGAGGGTCATGCTGGGGGGGTGATATGAGCAGCAGACCACTGGGGTAGAGCAAAGAAAATTTGATTAATTTACCTTTAATTAACTTACAATGGATTCTTGCACAAAGAATTATTGCTTCCTGCTCGAGCCAAGTGTTCATTTTCTTGCTTTTCTTTGTGTTCCAATTCTTGGTTCCAGAGGCATTCATAAATTTTAACACAGTGTTTACAGTCTCTACATGGAGGAATATTTTGAAATATTAAAATGCATATTAATTATTCTTAAGCATGCATATGTGTAGGTCTAGGCCTGAAGAGTGATAATCTATTCTTTATGTAGGCAACTAGATAGAAATTAAATGCTAGAATTAGGTAGAGTTTAACTTCTGTGAAATTCATTTAGTAAACTCTGATTACATTAAAATTAAATTAAATTTCTCTTCAAGCACTTTTTGATTTAAAATTTTCATATTTTTAAATTTTACCCATACATATTCTTTTCCCATACTAACACAGTTTGTACTCCTCTAGAAAAAATGTATTCTGAAAATACAAAAATGATTTTATGTTTCAACATCTGCTGTCTTGTTTTACCTTACTTTTTCGTTTTGGGGGCCCACACCTAGTGAAGTTTAGGGCTTACTTTTTGACTCTGTGCTTGGGAATCAGTCTTTGTAGGGTTCAGGGGGGACCATATGGGATGCTGGCGATTGAACCTCTGTCAGCAGAGTCTAAGGGACAACTGATCGTTGTGCCTCCCTTCTGACCCTAAAAGGTATTTTTTGGGTGCTGGAGTGATAACACAGTGGGGAGGGCATTTGCCTTGAATGTGGTCAAGCCAAGTTAGATCCCTGGCATCCTATATGGTCCCCAGGTACTACCAGGAGTGATTCCTGAGTGCAGAGCCAGGAGTAACCCCTGAGTATTGCCGGGTGTAACCCAAAAAAATAAAAACAAAAAAGGCCTTTTTGTTTGCCTTATATTTCATTAATTAATTAATTAATTCATTCATTCATTTATTCATTCATCTATCTATTTATTTATTTGCTTTCTGGGTCACACCCAGAGATGCTCAGGAGTTACTCCTGGCTCTGACCTCAGGAATTACTCCTGGCACTGCGTGGAGGACCATATGGGATGCCAGAGATGGAACCCGTGTGAGCCACTTGCAAGGCAAACGCCCTACCTGCTGGACTATCGGCTCAGGCCCCTTACCTTATATTTTAAATGAAAACTTGTCCTAACATTTTGCATTTTAATCATTGTTAGACATTGATTATATAGCCATTTAAGTTTCTGGATCAATTATATATATACATTATATAAAATATTGCTTCACTGTATCACTGTCTTCCCGTTCATCATCGATTTGCTCGAGCGGGCCCCAGTAACATCTCCATATGTCCTGTCTCATGCTAGTGGAGCCCAAGGGCATCTGCTTGCTCCAGGAACATAAAAAGTCTCAATCCATTCCGGAATGAGGTTTATAATTGTTACTGGTATTTGGCATATCAAATACAACACGGGTAGCTTGCCAGGCTCTGCCGTGCAGGTAGCATACTCTTGCAGTCATCTCTAAGTCCAGCATTTATTGATGAACCGCGACGGCCGCTTGCGGCTGCTCTAGCCGGGCTGTGATAGGCTGGTCTGCTGGGTGGACTTCTGACGAGAGAGAAGTCCGGATGTGGAAAATGGAGGCCCTCATGGAGTGGGGGGTTGTCTGGCTTGTTGCAGGGCTCTACTGGGGTGGCGGGCCAGGGCTAGAACCCGCCATCCCTCCTGGGCTCCTTGTGAGCGGCTGGGCACAGGGAGAGCACGTAGCAGCTCTGCCCCATGTCTGTCTATTGCTTATAGAAATAAATGATTATTTTTCCAAGAGAATTTTTATACCCTGTAATGTATGAATTTTTCCCAAGAATATTTTTACACCCTGTAATGTATGAATTTCATGCCGTTTATGAGAGTTATTTTTATTCTCGACAATCCCCATCTGCTAAACACAGTAGTAATATATTCTGGCCTTCACTAGAATACGCTGGCCTTCACTACCAGTTTGTATACTTGTTGAAGCCCGTTATTTGCCTGCTGCATATTCTTTCTAATTGTAAGTAGATCTGTAAAAGTCAGGTGGAGTCATGCCTGATGTGCACTTATATCCCAAAGATTGACTCTAGGTCTTTTGGAATTAAACCCATTGAAAACTTGCGTCATTTCTAAGAAGAAGGGAAAGCACAGCATGAAAAAATATAGCTTGGCAGTAATCATCGCTTATACACAAGTAGGCTAGAAGGTTAAAGTGTCAGACTCTATGGCTGCCATAGGGTGACACTCAGGCCAGGCTTCCCCTGACTCAAGGCCCAAGCGCAGCCCAACTGCCCCCTAAGGGCTTTCACAGGAAAGCAACCTTTTGGGCGGGGCCCCATGGCCTTAAGAGGTGATTGGAAAGCTGTTCCCCAAGGTATGTGCTTTGTTGCCATCTCTCTCTCTCTCTCTCTCTCTCTCTCTCTTTCTATTTCTCTATCTATTTGTTTATATGCTTGTTTGCTTGTTTATTTATTTATCTATCTATTTATTTATTCTTTTTGGGTCATACCCTGTGACGCTCAGGGGTTACTCCTGGCTCTGCACTCAGGAACTACTCCTGGCGGAGCTCAGGGGACAATATGGGATGCTGGGGATCGAACCTGGCATGGCCGCGTGCAAGGCAAATTCCCTACCTGCTGTGCTATTGCTCCAGCCCCCGTTGCCCTATATTTAGTTGGTCTTCATATGTGGAAACCCTAAGCCTGAATACAGAATTGTTTCCTCCAGAGACGATTTAAAGTTTGTGCCCTGAAACAGCTGCTGCCCCATTCATTCCTCCTCCTCACATGTATTTATTGTACCAATAGAAGGAATGCATGGCTAAAATTTGCATGTCTACAGGATTTGCTGAAGTACATGCTTGGAAGATAGCAAAGGCTGCATTACTATGATTTGGGAAAAAGAAAATAACATGAGAGATAGCTCCATTTAGGATGAGGATGAGTAAGTAGACACAAAGGAAGAAGTAGGGAGAAGCTTTGTTTTGTGCTCTATAGTTTAATTCATCACCAAGCACCTTTCTGAAGTGCCAATAAAAATATAAATAATTTCTCAGTGCTTTTCCAGGTTGAGCATTATAGTTCCGTGTAATGATGATTCCAACTTATATTCTCTTCATAGTCATACGAATGACTATAGACATTCAATAGTGTCTATAGTGTCTATATGTCTATAGTGAATAGACTCACAGACATGGGGCAGAGCTGCTACTGTCTCTCCCCTGTGCCCAGCCGCTCATGAGGCACCTGGGAGGGATGCAGGTTCTAGCCCTGGCCCGCCACCCCAGCAGAGCCTCACAACCCCAGCAGAGCCAGATGACCCCCCCACTCCATGAGGGCCTCAATTTTCCGCATCTGGACTTCCCCTCGTCAGAACTCCACCCAGAAGACCAGCCTATCACAGCCTGGCTCATCGAGATCCCGCTGTTCATCAATAAATGCTGGATTTTGAGATGACTACAAGAGCATGCTACCTGCACGGCAGAGTCTGGTAAGCTACCCGTGTCGTATTTGATATGCCAAATACCAGTAACAATTATAGACCTCATTCCCACGACCTGATGGAATGGTTTGAGGCTCTTTATGTTCCTGGAGCAAGCAGGTGCCCTTGGGCTCTACTTTCTTGAGACAGGTCATATGGAGATGTTACTGGTGCCCACTCGAGCAAATCGATGATGAACGGAAGACAGTGATAATATATTCTGTTGTGTTTGACGTTTTGTCAACTTTGAGGTACACAAGACCCAACTTTAATGTGTGTTGGATTCTTGTTATTTGGAAGTTTTACTCATCAAGGGAGAAGAATAAAATCCAGTTCGTTTATCAGTCCTATTGCTTGATTTGCCTCTTCAAATACACGGGCAATAAGACCAGTAGTCCCACCTGAGCTATGAGGTGAAGGGGGTCCCGGCATCAGAGGGTTATTTTGTAAATGCCTCATGCCGTAATATGACTTGGGTATTGAAAGATAACTATAATGGAGTATAAAAGGTTTGTGGCATCCCAGAAATAAACTCTCCTAATTGAATGGCCAGTGGGCAGGTGGATTTTGGGCCATCCCAAACCACAGTGACACAACCAAAGAAAATGGGATTAAACCTCAAGTTTAGTTTTTCCTCTGAGGTTACTCTTAGGGTGCTCCAGGTTTAGGGGCACCTTTGTTTTTGGGGGCACCTGAGAGAAGCCGGGACCTTGGACACTTCCATGGAACTGGAGATATAAATGACAGGAAGTTATTGCTTGCTGTTCCCAGAGGCGGCCTGTTTAGGGTTATACCGGCATTCTCTCGGCACTACAAGTTTTTATTGAGTCAAGAAGGATGATATACCTTCTGGCTGATATGAAAAGTAAAAATATTTACTGCTGTGTGTACCAGCTGCCTGGGTCCATTTCTGCTGCCTTTGATGGACAGCGTGACTGTCCCAGCCAGGCCGCCCACGGTCAGGTGTTGGGACACTGTGATTGTACTTTCATTTGCTGCCTGTCTTGGGAGACGCAGGCAGAACCTGGGAGCTAAGAACAAAGCTGAGTCGGGTCATCAGGGCGTTCCTGTTTGTGCTTGGAATGTAGTGTCATCTGCTACAGGAGACAGCTGTGATTCCCAGTGACGCTGTGATCCCTTGGGAGGGAACCCAGCACCCGTGAAGGCTCATGGGGTAGATTTGCTAGTTCCTCTGCAAAAGGCAGTGTTCGTAGCTGTTGTCTCTCTGCATGAGGGACGGGTGGCCTGTCTTCCCCCTCAGTCCCTGAGAGCACGGAAACCCTCACCCCATCCCTCGGGCCCACACGCTTCTTGGCTCCGTCCCTATGCTCCAGACTCCCCTTTTGTGCTGTGCTGACCTGCCTCTTCCGTGGCAGGAGGGGCACAATAACGGGAGAACCGGAGCTGGAGTGTTTCTGGATGTGGCTTGGATGTCTCTTGGCTCAGCTGACCTTCTCAAAGTGCCTTCCCTGGGGATCTGGGCCACGGTTCTATAAACAGAGAGTTTTACCCATTTGTTTTCTTCACAAAGGGCCTTCCTCCGCTCTGTGAAATGGATTCAAACAGCTGAGGTCAAGATTAGGAAGCAGTAAAAATCTAAAAGGACGATGATTAAAAAATAAAGTCCTGCCACTAATTGGTCTTTGTGAATGCTTCCAACTCATCTCGGCTCTCAAGAAGATGGCGTGTAGCATGAGGCTTTTTCCTAAATAGGGAAAACCCCTGTGTAGGGCCGGAGAGCTAGGACAGTGGGAAGGCATTTGCTTTGCATGCGCCTGACCCATGTTCAGTCCCTGGAACCATGTAGGATACCTTGAGCCCTGCCAGGAGTGGCACCTGAGCACAAGCCAGGAGAAAGGCCTTAGCTCAAGCCAGGAGAAAGGCCTTAGCTTAAGCCAGGAGAAAGACCTGAGGTCCACCAGATGTTGCCTCAAAACAAAAAAAAAATGCAAAATGATACCCTGCAGGGGCAGGAGCGATAGTACAGTAAGTGTGGTGCTTACTTTGCATGTGACTGACCCAGGTTGGATCCCTGGCTTCTCATATAGTCCCCTGGGCACTGCCAGGAGTGATTCCTGAGTGTAGAGCCAGGAGTAACCCTTGAGCACTGCCAGGTGTCACCCAAAATCCAACCAACCAACAAACCAAAAAAAATAAAACCAACAAAAAAAAATAACTTGTATATGGGGCCAGAGTGATATAGCATAGCGGGTAGGGTGTTTGCTTTGCACATGGCGGACCCAGGTTCAAGCTCCGGCATCCCGGAGCACCATCAAGAGTAATGCCTGAGTGCAGAGCCAGGGCTAACCCCTGAGCCATTGCTGGCTCAGGGGTTAGCCCCTGGCTTTGCACTCAGGCATTACTCCTGGCCATGCTTGGAGGACCATATGGGATGCCAGGATTGACCCTGGGTTGATGACTGCGTGCAAGGTAATGCCCTCCCCTCTGTACTATTGCTCTCTGGCCCCAAGCTCCACAGATTAAAAGTGAATATTGTTATGGAGAGCATTCCTTGTTGCCTGAGCTGTTCAGGGATTCTGTCTGTGAGGCTCATTAGAATTCTGAGGGCAGCGGGCTCGCCTGAAATAGAATCTTAAAGTACCAGGCCATCTGATAATGCTGGCTCAAAGATTGCTCCCTTATAAATAACACTCTTCCATCTTTGAATTCAGCATCGAATATAAGCAAGTTATCAATTAAGGGTTGTTGGGCAGCACATTAAAATGACAACTAA